>JAXGGA010009166.1:0-52774 GCA_038373865.1 Uloborus plumipes | reverse complement strand
CAACCATTATTTCACACGCACAACAAACACATTTAACACAAAGAAAAGGACCAAGGGTTTAAGAGACAGAAGAAAACGTCCATCCATATATGAGCCGGGTTTCGAACCCGGAGCTTAGCTTTCCCATCCCAGTCGGCATTTCTCTCAGTTATATATAAAACGCGATGTATATATATATAAACAACGTCGATTTGAAAACCCGGTTATCTCCACAAAAAAAAAAATTTTTTTTGTTAACACTAGAAGGGTTTATGGGCTCACAAAACAGAAAAATTTTGACTACTTTCTATAGGATAGTGCTTGCACTGTGGCAAATATTGTGAGCATTTAAATTATTTGCACTTTGGCGTATAAATATGGGGAAGAGTTGGAACGCTGGATCAAATCTGGAGATCTTGACAGGGGCGGCCCTCCTGAACAAGTTTTCGGACGGATCCGTCTTCTACTTATGTGTGTTGTAGAAATTTTTGATGGTAAGGTAAATTTTCAACAAAAGGAGTAAAGTAACCAACGTTTAACAAAAAGATTTGAAAAAATATATTATTTAACCTTTCATCCGTAATTACACTCTAATACTTTGTGCATCATTTAACATCTGACCCTTTCTTTCTCAACTTATCATTACCTGCCTTGTTATTGCAGTGCTATCTGGAGATTATGTTTAGGGAAAGGGGATGGGGGTTCGGAGCCTACTATCCCTCAGGAACATTTTTAACGTCTTAAAAAATGCAATTTTTTGGCTTACTGATTATTTCCATTGTAGGCATTCTACGCGTGTTTTAATTGTTGATCATAATCTATTATTAGATAAGCCCATTTGCTAACTCTATGTGCCGCTGCTAGAGGGGGAAACAAAAAAAATGTGAAAAGGAAAAAAAAAAAAAGACAAAGTTCAAATGTGTTGTGTTTTTTCGCACCTAAGTTCAGTCACCACATAGGGGAACAGTTGAGGTCTTAAAACGTTTAAAACGAGGTAGTCCGGGTCGAGCACCCAAAAACCGATGAGTACCCCCCTTCTTTAGCCTCTGTGGTTAAACGCCTGCAACCGCGTGAAAAACTGAAGATCTGACCACGTCCTATCTTGTATTAGAAGAGATGCAGTTGGCGATTGCATCAGAAAGCAATAGACACGCTTATCTCGTTCCTGTGAAGGAAATTCTATTTGACTGGTTTTTGCTTACGATTTTTGAGCAAAACAAAACCGAATTGTACTACGTTCCTTTTTCTGCAAGAATAAAGGTATGTAGCTCTCTTTGTACAGCATTTAATTACCTTCATTATCATTGTAAGTATTTGTCTGTAGCGTTCTGTATAGTCATTTGACGCCATGTCTTATGAAAGCTTTATGTGCGGGGTGAATCCGGGTACTAACCGAGGGGCAAAACCGTGTACCCGGTTTCACTCCTTGATTTTTAAAACATAATAAGTCTATTATATAATTAAAAACAATTTTTATTTTACCAAATTTTTTTACAATGAGGTTTCAAGACAAGATATATTAACCATCGAATCTAACAGCTTCGGAACCCGAACAAATCAATTTACCCTGCAGTTCTAAGTCCATGTCTCCTAACCCTAAACCTATTCTAGATGCATCATTCAGTGTTTCACCTTCCGAATTAATGCCTCCACCGTAGACTGAGAGAAAGACAAGGGCGAATGAGGACAAAAGAAAAGTTAAAACTGTAATTTTGACTGGCTCCCCATACAAACGTCAACTTCAATCTACACTAGAAGCGAAGAAAAAGAAAAATGATACACTGCTCGACATTGAAAATGCAACACCAAGAAGGAGTGGTCAGAAATTCATGCAAATTTTACCGTAGACGCACGTCACTGAGTTATGCAAATGATATGAAATGCGCAGCTCTCCGACGCACGTGAAGTAAGATATAAGAGAATGAAGTTGAAAAGTGGGCTATGTTCATGTTGGTTTTTCAGCCAGACTAATTATCGGAGAAATTTGGTTTTTGTCTCGAAGTATACGTGTGATAGGAGGAAATGCCACGCCGTCCTCAACGAAGACACTTCCAGCATATAGACGACTTTACAAGGGGTATGGTGATCGGACTGAGAAGGGGAGGTTGGTCCATACGTCAAATTGCAGCTGATACCCACATGGATGCAAGCACTGTGCATCGGCTGTGTCGGAGATGGTTGGAAAGAGGAGTTGTAGCCACATTGAGGGGTGCAGGTGCAGCCAGAGTGACGTCAGACCGCTTGGATCGACGGATTCACCGACAAGCTGTGGCGGACCCGCAAGTCACTTGTACGTCGATTCTGCAGCACGTGCAAGGTACCCTGGATGTTCCTGTGTCGACCAGAACCATTTCCCGTCGACTGGTTGCACGTGGCCTGCAATCACGGCGCCCGCAAAGAAGACTGCCATTGACCTCACAGCACAGACTCCAACGTTTGGAATGGTGCCGGACCAGAGCGACGTGGATGGCAGAATGGCAAACCGTAGTGTTCTCAGATGAATCCCGCTTCTGTTTGTCCAGCGATATTCATCGCATACGTGTGTGGCGTCGACGTGGAGAAAGATCGAATCCGGCAGTAACTGTGGAACGCCCCACAGCGCGACAACGTGGCATAATGGTTTGGGGCGCTATTGCATACAATTCCGTATCACCTCTAGTTCGTATTCGGGGTACTATGACGGCCCAACGATATGTAGATAATGTACTGCGGCCGGTGGCAATCCCCTACCTTCAGGGTCTGCCAAATGCAATTTTTCAACAGGATAACGCCCGGCCTCACAGTGCTCGAATCAGCCAACATGCTCTACGAGGTGTACAGATGCTTTCCTGACCACCATACTCTCCTGACTTGTCACCAATCGAACATTTGTGGGACGTGATTGGACGCCGTTTGCAGAACCTGTCACTGCCTTGTTCAGAGGACGAACTGTGGCAAATGGTTGAAAGGGAATGGAGTGCCATCCCTCAGGACACCATCCGCAGGCTTATTGACTCTATGCCTAGACGTGTTTCTTCGTGCATCGCTGTCCGCGGTGGTCCTACTTCTTACTGAGCCGACGCCGTCCTCGCTCTAAATTTTAATTATTTATTTTGAAATAAATATCACTTATTGTTCCATGCTGTCTCTGTCTTCTTACCAAATTTCACCAATTTCTGACCACTCCTTCTTGGTGTTGCATTTTCAATGCCGAGCAGTGTAAAAAGAAGACCAAAGGTGGACACAAAAAAAAAAAAAAAAACCTGATGGAAAGAAAAATGAATCAAAGAAAAGGCAACAGCAAAAAATTAAGTCTAAAAACAGTCAAACTAACTTGCAGCTCATTAATGTGTCCTGTTATACTAATTATGATATTTTATGACAGCAGTTAACATATGTTGCTAAATAAAACTTGAATTTTGTGGAAACTTTTAAATTTTTTATTTTCCCATAGCAATAACATGTCTACCCGGTTTTACCCCACTAGTGGGGCAAAACCGGGCAAAATGACTTTTTTTACAAAAAAAATTTGTAAAAATTCAGAAAAAAAAACTGAAATATTTTCAAGACTGCGGTTCCATTAACAGATAAGTAGAGCATACTTTTGCCAAATTTTGTTTCTCTATGTTAAAAACTATGAGTTTTGGGAGCCTTCAAACCTTAGGTACCCGGTTTTACCCTACTTTCCCCTACCCTAAAACTGTTATGAGCGTGTGCAAAGAAATTAATATCTTAAAAACAGTTTTTTATTTTTTATAGATATTTATATAAACGAACAAAAAATTGTAAAATTTGTCAATAAATTTCAACAGAAGTTCTTAACAATCATTTCAATCAATGAATATCAAAGTCGTTGGTGGTTTCGAGCGTTTGAGCGTGTAAAGAGACTCCGTGCGGAGAGACCGGATAGTCAGAGTTCGAGTCCGGTCTCGGAGAAGATAGTCCACCCTCCGGACTGTCCGAGTTCTGCACCTGGGGGAGGAGGAAGGGCAGGGCGTTGGTCAGGATGGGCTGGCTGACCGACTGGTGCAGGATGGACGCTTTGGGTAAGTCTTTGGCATTGGTGAACATGGGCAGGCTCCTTTGGGCGGTGGCCGATCCTGTCTGGTAGAGGTAGTAACCGGGCCCGAACATATTTGGATCCGGCTGTTTGGGCGAGAGGTTGAAGCCCCCGTCTTCTGGAAGAGACAAACATACCATTCAGCAAAAGGAAAAAATATTATTAGTTTTTGTAGATGATTACTTTTGTTAAGTGTTTTTAATCATATTTTTGATTTTGATTGATGAAAATTTTAAAGAAACTGGGTTTAAAAATTAAACAAGCCATACTATGTAAAGTTTGAAAGTTTATTGCTTTCTTAAAGGTATAAATAAAAAGTTTGATAGTCAAGTAATTTTTTCCACCAAAAACTTTAGAAAAAAACATAAATACAAAGCAACTCTTTTTTTCGATAAGGATGTGAATCGTGAATAGTTGAGTGCGACAATATTATAACAAGGCCAGCTTGAAATCTATTTTCCAACAGGAAAAGGTGGTGACACGCAGTAGACACATTCGTGTTTACAACTTTGTGCCACACGAAAAAATCCAGATTCCATTCTGCAGCTATCTGTATCAGACCGGCAGACACACATTTTCTCCTATGAAAAACCCTACTTTCAATTATATTATTTTTTTTTATTTATTTTATTGTTTTCTTTATTTCTGACTTTTTTTTTAAACTTAGCGATATTTTTTAGATGCATTAAATCACTTTTCACGCTTTTTTTGTCTTTCTTTCACGTTTACGGGAAAGTAGGCTAGCTAACAAATTGACACAATTTTGTGCTTTTATCTTTGTTCAATTTTGCGCTAGTCACGAGCTGTGCACTCGAAATAACGCAAGTCCCCAACTCTGCTCAAATTCAACTTCTGAAGAGGGGGTGGGGGGAAGAGAAGGATTCATAACATGTCGCATATAGTAAACATAAACTAACGTTATAAGATTGGCAATGTATTGCACCCCGCTGGCAGAAGTGACACATCTCAAATAGTTGAAACAATACACTATTTGCTCATTTAAAATCCAAATTTAACCCATTCTCGCTCGCTCCCGTCAAAATCACGGTCTGAGTTTTTGCGTTTCCGTGACATTTCCGGGCTGGAAGGTTAACGTAGAAACGTTTCAATCGGAATAAAACTAATTCATTTCTTTTGCCGAAAAACATTTTACTTCTCATTTTACACACGAGATAGCAGCACCGGGATTTTTTTATAAAATTATTTTTCAACGTTTAAAACACATTTTTTTTTTTTTTTTGCTTTCCTTGCTTGCTGTAAAACCAACATTAAGTCATAGCAACCATGAACGTTGGCCTTTCCTAAAAACATGTATATTATTTTAATTTCAAGCTAAAAAAAAAAAAATCAAAAAGAAAAAGTAAATGTGCATATGTTGTTCACACGTATATTTTCATATAATTTTCAGGGATAGAAAAAATAGGCACTTTTATGACCGCTTTCTTGAAAATTAACAGATTGTTAAGGGGTTAATGTTTTTTCTTGCGAAAAGCTCTTAACTTAGTTAACATACTTGGTGCATTGTGATGAAAAACGATATAATCAATAGACATTTTGCAATGCAGTAGTAAAATTCTCAAACCTACAGAATACATAATCCAATGGGGTTGTCTACTAATGATGTCACACTTTGAGCGTGGGGGAGGGGATCATGAAGTTAATGTATCTTGTAACAAGAGGAGTAAAAGGGGGTTACAAAAAAAGCGACATTACAGGTTTTGGTTTAAATAGAATTATTTTTTTCGACAATATGTTTCTGGAACAATATTGAGTGACCTGTGACAAGGAGAGGCTGGGAAGAGGGTTAGGTGACGTATGACAAAAAAAGAGCCCCAAATATGTTGAGAAAAAAAAAGGTCATTATTTATGAATAGCACCTATTCCTTTAGATTTGAAAAACAGTTCAATAAACAGAATAATAATAATGCTTTACTTGTCTGGTAGCATTTGAAGTTAAAATTAAAAGTAGTATTGATTTTCTTCAATGCAATTTTTTTTCCCTTGACTTGTGTCACTTTTGTTGCCGAGATGCGATGTGTTAATACCAAGGGCTTGGAGGAGGGGGTACCCCCTTGATACGCCACTGGTGGGAGTATATGTAATAGTTTCAAAACGAAGGAGTGCTATCTTACCAGAAATCTCTTGTTTTATGCTACCCCATTGGGTTTTATGTTCTTGTTCGTTTCTGATTTCTGAAGCCTTCGGTTTCCTTTTCCTTCTCTGGATGTTATCCTTTTTCATTGTTATGGGTCGGTTCACCTGCAGAAATTAAAATTATGATTAGGAATAAAATATGATTTTTTTTTTGGAATATTTAGACTATTTCTATCACTTGATTCGCACTGAAAAGTATGAAATACAATAAGTACTTGATTTCTTGATTAGAATACTCAAAAATTTCAGTTGAACTTTATATATTTATAGTCAAGTTAATGCTAAAGCAACCAATAAAATTTAAATTAAAAACTTGAGAAAAGAAGAAATATTGGCGGCATTGTAAAAGCTATTTGTACTAAGCTGTATACTAGGGTGGGGCGAAAAATAAAAAGGTTTTCAGATCAACTTCTAATAGTTGCCAAAAGCTGTTTTTGGTCATAGCTAGCTTTTGTACAAATTTTGAGAAAAATCGGTTAATATCTTCAGGGGGCGCTGCGATCGCAAAGTTTTATCATAGCTTTTATCGGGATTTTATGGTTAAAATATGAAAAACAATGCCGTTAGCTAATCTCATTGCATTTTTTTACTCATAAGATATATTCATGCATTCAAAGCATATGAAATAACTTACAAAAAATTATTTTATATGATATATTTAAATTTCAAGCATTTAAAAAGAAACAAAAACGTGAAAAAAAAAGTGATTTTTTTTTTTTTTTTTGTAATTTTATATTGTTTTAGTGCGAGTCAAGCTGATAGAAATAGTCTTTAGATTTGAAAAACATTTTTTACCTTTTATTTTAGAAGTGTTTTCGTTTTAAAATGTATTTGAAGTAAATGGTTTTGAAGTTTAACCCATTAATGCCTGATATTTTTTTTTCAAAGATATTTTGAAAAATGGTTACAAATAGAGTTTAAAGGACAGGAAAAATAATTAAAAAAAATATCATGTAAAAAATAATTTTTATTTAAAAAAGAAAAATCGTCCCTAAAAAGAGACGCTAGGCACCAGAGGGTACATACTTTTTTTACCAAAATTTTTTTTCTCCCTACGATATAATATTTAAAAAGACATTTTTTAAGAAGAAATAAAAGCAGCAATTAACATAAACATTAAAGATTCAGAGAACAAGGAAATATTGTTGCTGTTGAGGATGAAAGTCAGCAAAGCATTTGTTGTGCAAACCTACATTGCATTTGCTGCATTTCCAATAGGCTTTTCTATTTCAATGGGCACATCTTACCTGAGTCTTATAGCAGTATAATGACTTTCCCCATAATACCTAACTCAATCCGGTACTCTTGAGCTCAATGCATTCTGTAAAGCAGCTTCTAAAATAGCAATGAAGAGCGGCAACCACCGTTTTTAAATTCGATCAAAAACCGGTAATACCCGATATTTTGATGGCTGGGATCTGTTCCCTCCATGCAACGATTGTACTGGGCAACCATATTTGCTTCATCAATTTCAATTACTTTTCGTTATTGGACAATCGTTTAGCCTTTACTATAGGATAAACTACATGAAGATTTGATGGAATAGTTACGACATTGCTATTATTCAATCGAACCAACGTAATATTATTTTACCTGTCATAGACATTTATTCAAAACAACCTCTCTTTTCTTTTGTGAACAACGTAACTTTAGTTAATGGGCATTTTTCAATCCGGTTCTCGAATGAAACCTTTCTGAGACAAATTATCAAGTAGGAGTGCAAGAGAAGTAAATAAATTGTCACAGTAGAGATAAAAATTGGCATGCTCAGGGAATTCCGAAATTAAATCTGCAACCACTGCCCCCCCCCCCCCAAATAACAAATGCATGTGCAAGCTTTAAATTCTTCATCTAGGTGAAGTGCTAAGCTTCTGAAACGGCTTAGGGCTTCTTCAACAGTCAGACTAAACAATAAAACGCACCTAAATGCATTATGGAAAAGTAATTAAATACAACAAACAATTAGTGCCTTAAAGAATTACATTTTTGAAATAACTATTGGGTCATTTAAAAAGTCTCCGCGCTTTTTTCGTAAGTTTTTGAGTAAGACTTTTTTTATTTGAAAATTAATTTTAATCTAAGTGCATATGCTCATTATTATTTATGACCTTTGGCTATTCCCTCGGTAGCTGCATAATTTCATTGGTGTAAAACTTCTGAGGTTTATCGGCGAAAAACTTAGCCAAGTGATTTTCAGCGACTGTTCAGTTAGCCAATTTTTTGTCAGCAAAAGAATTTTTCAGAGACTGAAACCAATGATAATCAAAATTAGCAAGGTCCGGCCTACACGTTAGATGCATCAAAAGTTCATAACCAAGTTTCTTCGATTTATTCTAAGTCATCAAAGATGAGTGTGGCTTAGCATTATCATGGTGGAACACAACTCCTTTTCTGTTAGCCAATTCTGGTCGCATTTTCTTGATTGCTTCATTGAAACAGTTGAATTATGCACAATAGAGAACAGAATTTACTGTTGCGCCAGGTTGTATCAGTTCATTCTGAGCAATGCCCTTCCATTTCTATGAAACACCTTTTTACCGTCAATCCTAGATTTGAAGTCGTTTGTGGTGGGTCACAGCCCTTTACCGAGATCGCATGCATTTCATTGTCTCGTATCTAATCCATTTTTCATCTCCTGTAATAATTTGCTTTAAAAAGAATCGATTTCGGATCTCCTTAGAGGCGTTTTATTGATGGTAGCTCTGTCGATCAATTTTTTATCGGTAATTCTTGTCACCCAAACATGGAGCTTCTTTGAGCAAACTGTTCTCTTCAGAGGATCCCAAACTGTTATGTGATTGATGTTAAGTGTCTCCTCCAGCTTTTAAGAGCTTACGAGTTGGTCCCGCTAAACCAGTTGAAAAACTTCATCGACTTTTTCAGTGAATAGCCCACCAGAGAGAGGTGTATCTTTGACATCGAAATTTCCGAAACGGAAAAGAGTAAACCTCTTTTGATTAAGACGTTCACTCATTGCATCCGTACACAACATTTTTAAAAAACATCGGCCGTTCTCGTGGCGTTCTTATCTTTTTTGAAAAAGCATTACCTATCGTATTTTTCAGATATTTTAGTCATTTTTAAAGCACTATAACTTTTTACTCGATTGGTGAAATACTTGAACGTGGTCACAAAAACGTAGCCTGAAATGTCACCTTTCAAACGAATACTCATATAACGCAATTGGATTAGTGTTGCTCGAAATATATACGTCAAACCATCTGGTTAGAAAAAAGCGCGAGGACTTTTTAAATGACCTAATATCTTTGAAAATTTACCTAGAGTATTTTTCGTAATTTCAATACATAAATAAATAAATAAATGATAAAATATTTAAGAAAATTGTAATTCAATTTAATTAGATTTTTTGAGTTTTAAAATAAAAATTATTATATATTTTTGAGTCTAAAATCATTTACTAACTCTTTTTGAGATAAAATATAAATTCTAAGCAAGAAATCAGCTACGGTTAAACAATGCAACCTTTAGTGCCTAGCGTCTCCTTTTAGGGACGTTCTTAAATTGCTAGAAAACCCATAAAAAATTTAAAATTTACAAAATTGCAAAAAAAAGGTAAACTAAAACATCGATCAAAGTAGCACATATATCAAACACAGATAGATTTACTTGTTAATAATTTTAAAAACTTAGCTTTTTATTCTTGAGATAGTGAACGATGTAATTCTTGAAATTGATCATAATTAAATTTCTACAGAACACACTTTACAATGGTATGTACTGAAATCTGTTAATAATGAATTGAAACAATACCAACGTAATAATTGAACAGAATTATTTGTTTGAAATGTTCATTTTTGGAAAATTAAGGCACACCTTTAGGACCGTCCCTAAAAAGGGACGCTAGGCATTAATAGGTTAAAACATATATTAAAAAAAGAAAACGGTATTGACTTTTGTTTCAAATTAAATGCGCATAAAGAGAGAATGACTTATATTTAACGTATGAAGCATTGTAAGTTCGTTATGTTCGAATTTAAAAGCAATTTTGAATAAATATATCGTGAAAAAAATATAAGGCAAAACATTTATTTTAAAAACTTATATTTAGCTTAACCGGCTCCCACTGCATAACTGAATCAGTGGTTAGTTGAATCAACTGCTTCAATTGAACAATTCGCCAAAAACAAAACTGTATTAAAGCCTTATTGAACTAGCCGCTTTATTGAGTCAACCGTTTTATAAAGTAAAAACTGTTTAGAGCAAACGTGATTCATTTAATCGGCAGCCATTAAATAACGAGTTAATGCCCAAAAATCACAAATATATGCTTGCTTAGTTTTGGCCTTAAAACCAATATGTAAAATTTATCAACAGAAGTTTATTTTATAATTACTATTTTTTCTTCATTATTTCTGGTAACAATTAAAATGCGGAAGTGTGTTAAATTTGAAATTACTATTATTTTTCATTGTTTCTGGCAACTGGAAGCAAAATTTTAAAATAATGACAGAAGCCAGTACAGAAATAGCAAAACAAAATATATGGGGAATTCAGCAGACAGAAAAAGCAAGGGCGCATATAAGGGGTAGCCCGGGCCCCACCCAAAATTGAGATTTTTTTTTTTACTACAACGTAATTTGATTGGAGTTTGCTCACAAATAATTTCCGAACTTTTACCTCTAAAAAAGTTCCCCACGCTAGCGGAAAGCAGGAAAGAGTGGCAAAAGTAAAACTAGCTGTCGTGGCCGTCACGAAACTTTCTTCTATATTTATCTCATGAATTCCAGTTACAAAATAAAATACGTACTCGCCCGAATAATTGGAGACAGCTCCAATTCCCCAATTATCGTAATAACCCTGCAAATGCAGAATCAATGAGGGAAATTGGAAATCATTGCAAAAGCCTTGTTTAGATTAATTGCAAACATTTTATTTGTTAGTAAAAAGAAACTGGCAGCAGTTAAAAATTTCAAATCATTGAAAGTTTTCAGCTGTTTTGATAATTAAATAGCGTGAAAGCGATTTTTTAATGAATTAATTTTTCGCATTGTTGACTAAGCGCAAAAATCACCCCACCCTCCCCCCGGGGAGATTGGCGCCAAAATTTAATCGATGCTTGCTTCCATATTGGGTTAGTGTTATTCCAAATTTCATTCAAATCTCAGCAATATTTCTCGAGATACAGTAGGTGCAATGACAAAATAAGCACTTTTGATTGCTCCACCACCCTTTGAGATATTGACACACAAATTGAATCAGCACTTGTACTCAATAGGGTCTACCTATGGACCAATTTTCGTTCGATTCCGCCTGTTACTTCCTGAGATATAGCAATCACCTCCGCGCAGAACACGTGCGATTGCTCCACCCCCCTTTGAGATATTGACACACAAATTGAATCAGCACCTGTACTCTATAGGGTCTACCTATGGACCAATTTTCGTTTGATTCCGCCAGTTACTTCTTGAGATATAGCAGTCACCCTCGTGCAGAACACGTGCGATTGCTCCACCCCCCTTCGAGATATTGACAAACAAATTGAATCAGCACCTGTACTCAGTAGGGTCTACCTATGGACCAATTTTCGTTTGATTCCGCCGGTTACTTCCTGAGATATAGCAATCACCCCCGCGCAGAACACGTGCGATTGCTCCACCCCCCTTGGAGGAATTCGCTAAAAAAAGTCAGGTGCACCAGTTCACATGGTGGTACATATGTGCAAAAATTTTTGTTCGATTTCATTCAGTAGTTTTTGCTCTAGCGCGGCCACAAAAACTGGTCACACACATACAGACTCACACACAGACACACACACAGACACACAGACAGACAGACATTTTCCAAAAATGATCGAAATGGACTCAGAGCACCTCAAAACGTGCAAATCCGTCAAAATTCGACATTCGAAAATTTTCACGAAACCAATACTTTCTTCTATATATTAGATATAGAAGAAAGTAAAAAAAAAAAAAAAAACACAGTTCTGTCCAGTGCCAAATTTATGGGGAAGGGGTCTGTGTCCCAAATGGAAACTTCAGAGGGCAACAAAAGTGTGGCTCCAAACATGAAATCAAAAGAGGATTATAACTCCTTTGAGAAGAGCACAGAGGCCCCAAAATTCCAATTTTAAAGCTTCAGTTACCGAAAAATTCCGAAGGAAAGTTCCTTATCCGCCTCTTCTCTAAAAATGTGGTCAATAGCATTTTAAGAATTCAAAACTAAGACTGATTTATGGTGCGTTACCGAAGGTAGCTTAGAATTACGTATTTAAAACAGAAGAGTTTTCAGAAAGTTTCCAACAGAAAACTCGAGCCCCTAACGTCATCAAGGACAGCCTAAAATTAGGTTCAATTTTGAAAAAAAGGCTTGGAGAGAGCTCAAACTTCCCCTTTATTAATCATCTCTAATAAATTGACCCACCCTTAAAAATTGAAGATCTGGCCATTATATATAGAGCTTTTCTCTCCAATGACTTCAGATTGCAAGTAAAAAAAGGGGGGAGGGGGAGTACCAAAACCTGGTTATGTCAGGCCCCTCCAAAATTTTATGTATACGCCACTGAGAAATAGTCTTCAAAAAAGTAAACACCACACTGGAATTTAAATGATGTGATTATAAGTTGAAGATATGCAATATTAGACTAATCCGACTGCATCTCTTACCTCCAACGATCTGACTCAAAATATCGCTACTTGGATCGCTAGGTCATTTATATCAACCTTCAGCTTTTAATAGGGTCGCTACTCAGAAAGGTTAAGAAATGGTGCTAATAAGAGGAGTTTTAGGCCCGTATTAATTTACTTAAAGGACACTCAGTAACGGGAGTTTCCTGCAGTTAAAAGTACTACTTTTAGTAGCTGATACTAGCTGCGTGGCCCAGCGTTGCACGGGCTGTAATGTAGTGAAGGCAGTTTGAGAAAACTACTCGCCACCAAGGCGGCTCGCCTTTAAAGTAATGAGGAAAGTTTAAACAGTTTACTCGCCATCAAGGCGGCTCGCCTTTACTGTAGCGAGAAAAGTTTCAATAAACTACTCGTCGCCAAGGCGGCTCGCCTTTAAAGTACCAGGGAAAAGTTTTATAAACTACTCCCCGCTAAAGCGGCTCGCTAAAAAGCTTTCCTGCATCAAAGAATCAATCGAATTATTTGCACATGCTTCCTCAAAAATAAAGACGATGTCAAGTAGCGCATACTTAGCACTCTCCCTAAATAACAAATAAAATTCCTTTCCAAAAACAATTATTTCCAAACCGCTTTCTTCCTGTAAAATAATTGCAAAATTCTAAACGAAAAAGATTTTTTAATATTTGGATCGCAGCCAAAAAAAGTCCCTTCTAAAAACAGCAATTGCAATTTTATTTAAAAACACATTTTTAAAATGGTACCAGAGAAAAAATATGTCAATAATAATTAGAATAAAAACAATTGTTAGAACTTTGTTATAACACGTATTCAAAATGACAATGGAAAAGAATAACACTCTTTCATTTTAAAAAGTTCAATTTAATTAACGTTTTAATTTAAAATCGCAACGGAAAGAAATAAATATCTTGGAATTTTAAATAGTTCAATAATTTAATTAACGTTTTAATTCAAAATGGCAACGGTAGGAAATAAATATCTTGGAATTTTAAACAGTTCAATAATTTAAGTAACGTTTTTATTCAAAATGGCAACGGTAAGAAATAAATGTCTTGGAAGTTTAATCATTTATTAGGCTTAATCGCTTTAAACTTGACTACTTATTAATTGATATCTTCGCTAATTAAAATCGTATAATTATATAAATTGAAACTAATGAAGCTTGAAAAATTACCTATCTATCGGTACCTGGTTCGACTTTCAGTTCATTGGCGTTCAGGAGAAAGGAGCGTGACATAGAAAGATAGTTAGAAAGATAGTTAGAAAGATACTCAGTTTTTAATATAAGTAGATTGGTAGAATAAGGGGAAAAAAACATGTCGCAGGAAAATAAATTCATTTTCCAAACAGTATCTACTAGAGATGGAACGAAGCGGCATTTGGCCGAAGCGCCGAATACCGAAGCTTCGGCCAACTAATGGCCGAAGCTTCGGCCGAAGCTTCGACTGGCACACATATTGAAGTTTTTGTATTAAATTCATAATAAATGCGTAGAGTTTTATACTTTTCTCCATATGTTTTAATATTCTTAGCGTTACACAATATTTTCAGCTTACTGTGGCATTCTTAAATTGATTTCATTAATTAAAGTTTATTTTTATTTTGGTTGTTTTTATTTTAATGTTCTTAGTATTACACAACATTTTCAGCTTACTGAGTCATTCTTAAATTAATTTCTTTCATTAAAAGTTTTCTTGTTTGGTTTTGCTTTGTACTGCTAGTACAAGAAAAGACGACATTACTATTTTTGTATTGCAAATTAGTAGTAGGAAGCTCTACTTGGAGCATGAAAATCTCAGTCTGCAGTTCAGTTGATGTTTTATAATAAAACAACTGATATGATCATGTATTATACCATAGAACTAACTACCCAATCTACTACTATTTACGTTGTGTTACATATTATAAATATCTTAACCCTTTAACGGGCACAAGCCGTTTTTCTCCAAAGCTCACATTTTGCATTATAATTAGAAAAATGAAGCTCATTTATGTTCAAAAAATGTACTTTTTAAAATTTTGTTGTTGTGGCTTCTGTTTTTAAGAGGGATGAGTAAAGTTAACCACCGTCCATTGTAAGCAATGACATTTCACTGATTTATCAATATAATAAATGTAAAATACAAATAATTTCACAAGTAAATGTGCATTCCTTGTAAAACTATTCGTCATTAGTTATTTCAAATTACACGTTTTTTAGTTACGCATGAAATAAGTGATAAAAAAACTAAATACAATGTAAATCACCAAAAATACTTTTAGTTTCTCTGATGAAACAACCTGAAATGTGGAGCAGCTCACAATGGAACATTACATGTTGTACATAAAACTTTTGTGCGTTTTAAGTTCTAGCATGGTGGTAAGATATTTACCACCGCCTTAAAAAGGGTTAATATTCTTAATGCAAAATGAATGATGCAGAATTTATTCATGCAGAATTTATTCTTTTTAAATTATAAATACTTAAAATGCGGATCTTGGGTGGATATGTACTACTAATGGACTGGACCTCTTCCTCATATTTTGATTTATACACAAATAAATAAATAAGATGTAGCTTTAAGTTATGTATTAACAATTACTTACTTGTTTTACTATATATCCTGATTTTGTTGTTTAGAATCTTGATCAATGAAATACATAATGTTAGTTAATATATGTTGATAGATTAATGCATCTCTTTAAAAAACTGAAATTGTATACTTATAAATTTCAAAAAATATAAAATTTTAAAATAAAGTAATTCAGGGTGCATAATACTTGCACATCTGACCTTGTACACATAAGAACCATTACCATTGCTCAAAGTTTCAAAGCTAGAAGTCATTGAAAAATACTCAATGCAGTATATTTATATAGCTTTTATTTTAAAACTAAAGTTTTTTTGAACAAATATAACGAAATGTAATATTTAAACGAACATATTTTTAAGAAATATTTTATTAATTATTGAATGCATTCTGGCTTCAAATGTTCAATACGCACATATTTTTAATTGAATATAAATTTCTATTATGCTTTATCATGAGGAACTATTTTGAGTTAAAAAGACTATCTTATATGATAATAATTGTAACAGAAAATTTGCTGCATAAATTTCAGGCCGAAGCAGCCGAAGCGGCCGAATCACAACTCATGCTTCGGCCAGACCGAAGCTTCGGCAAAATGGCCGAAGCTTCGTTCCATCTCTAATTTAAATAGTTTGGGAGCACAGAAACTAACAGTGTGTGTGTGTGTGTGTGTGTGTGTGTGTGTGTGTGTGTGTGTGTGTGTGTGTGTGTGTGTGTGTGTGTGTGTGTGTGTGTGTGTGTGTGTGTGTGTGTGTGTGTGTGTGTGTGTGTGTGTGTGTGTACATAAAGTGTCTACTGACAGGCTTTTAGCTATTTTTACACCTAAACGAACTGTTAATAATCTACTTATATTAAAAACTGAGTATCTTTCTAACTATCTTTCTATCTTTCTATGTCACGCTTATTTCTCCTGAACGCCAATGAACTGAAAGTCGAACCAGGTACCGATAGATAGGTAATTTTTCAGGCTTCATTAGTTTCAATCTATATGATTATACGATTTTAATTAACGAAGATATCAATTAATAAGTATTCAAATTTAAAGCGATTAAGCCTAATAAATGATTAAACTTCCAAGACATTTTTTCTTATTGTTGCCATTTTGAATTAAAACGTTAATTAAATTATTGAACTATTTAAAATTCCAAGATATTTATTTCTTTCCGTTGCGATTTTAAATTAAAACGTTAATTAAATTGAACTTTTTAAAATGAAAGAGTGTTATTTTTTTCCATTGTCATTTTAAATACGTGTTATAACAAAGTTCTAACAATTGTTTTTATTCTAATTATTAATGACATATTTTTTCTCAAACCACTTTGAAAATGTGTTTTTAAATAAAATTGCAATTGCTGTTTTTAGAAGGGACTTTTTCTGGCTGCGATCCATAAGTAGTCAAATTTAAAGCGAATGTTTAATTAATAAGTAGTCAAATTTAAAGCGATTAAGCCTAATTAATGATTAAACTTCCAAGACATTTTTTCTTACCGTTGCCATTTGGAATTAAAACGTTAATTAAATTATTGAACTATTTAAAATTCCAAGATATTTATTTCTTTCCGTTGCGATTTTGAATTAAAACGTTAATTAAGTTGAACTTTTTAAAATGAAAGAGTGTTATTTTTTTCATTGTCATTTTGAATACGTGTTATAACAAAGTTCTAACAATTGTTTTTATTCTAATTATTAATGACACATTTTTTCTCAGGTACCATTTTGAAAATGTGTTTTTAAATAAAATTGCAATTGCTGTTTTTAGAAGGGACTTTTTCTGGCTTCGATCCAAATATTAAAAGAACTTTTTCGTTTAGAATTTTGCAATTAATTTTACCGGAAGAAAGCGGTTTGGAAATAATTGTTTTTGGAAAGGAATTTTATTTGTAATTTAGGGAGAGTGCTAAATATGCGCTACTTGACATCGTCTTTATTTTTGAGGAAGCATGTGCAAATAATTCGATTGATTCTTTGATGCAGGAAAGCTTTTTAGCGAGCCGCTTTAGCGGGGAATAGTTTATTAAACTTTTCCTTGGTACTTTAAAGGCGAGCCGCCTTGGCGGCGAGTAGTGCATTGAAACTTTCCTCGCTACTGTAAAGGCGAGCCGCCTTGACGGCGAGTAAACTGTTTAAACTTTCCTCATTTCTTTAAGGGCGAGCCGCCTTCGTGGCGAGTAGTTTTCTCAAACTGCCTTCACTACATTACAGCCCGTGCAACGCCGGGCTACGCAGCTAGTACTTTTATTAAATTTTGCAAAATGTCCAACTTCCACCCTGACTTCGCGCAATCAATGAATTTTGATACATGTGGGTGTAGTTTTTATTTTCTCAATAAAATATGCATCGAATACATACACATTGACCCCCCCCCCCCCTCTCCTGGAAAACTTAGAAATCATGGGCCTGTTTTCACATTCTTCGAGTTTACGTTGCTCTTAAAATGGAATAAACAATACATGTATAAAGCATAAAGAAAACGTGGAACATAACTTCAAAAATAAATGAATAGAAAAATATTTGCTTAAAAAATGCAATTGTTAAAATGAAGTCTGATTATTTAACAAGAAAAGGATTTGTTTGTACCAGAATCAAATTACAAGAGCGGCACTTTCTTTTGCTTGGGAGAATGTGGACTTTTTGGGAGGTCAAAGTGATCTCTGAGAATTAGGGTGAATGGTGTGGAATGACCTCCAAGAAATATTGGGATAGTTGGAATTTTTGGGAGGTCATAATGACCCCCCATTGGGATGTCCCGGCTTGCCGCCCTCCCTAGCGAGAGTCCTGGGAAATCTTTGAGATGTCTGGCGAATGGCCTATGATCAGGGTTCAGGGTTGACCGTGCTAAGTAGTTTTGGGAAATTATTTTCGAAAAGCTTATTACTTACTCGATGTAATTTGTAATACAGGCCACATGCATTGCAAACTGGTTCCCCTTGATTATTTCGCCTCCACAGCGATGTGTTGGTTGTCTGGCAATTAGAGCAGAACAAGCCAAGCCGTCTGGAAGCTGACTGTAATATTAATTAAAGAACTACAGTAAAAAGAACAAACTGGTCATTTATCATATTCAACTTTAATTGAAACGAAAATTTCATATAAAAGAACAAAAGTAATGGCAATTGTAGAAGACATACTGTTCTGTGGTAGGTATTGGATCAATCGTTGCATATTTAACCCTACAGAACTAGTGGAACCGGAACCAATTTTTCAAATGAGTTTTAATTAAACTTAAGTAATGAAACATCTACCGTTTAAAATTTAATTTCCAAAAAGTAAGTATCTGAATTATTAGAAATAATGCACCTAGTGTCATTTTATCCTCAATTCATCTTTACCATCCATATGTATATAGTTTTTGCGCTGTATAGTAATGACATTTTAACGTCTCTCACCGGAAAAAAACATAAAATATAGCTGCCTTCGCTAAAAATTTTACATATTTTGAAGAAAGGTTCACTTATTACAAGACATGAACAGAGTTATAATGAATTGATACGGAATGACACTAAAGTTGCTGCAGAAAAAATGCAAGAAAAATCATTTCCGTTGAGTGAACCGTCTATAGTCATTTGGATAGAATAAGACTCGGCAATTGTGTTAATGAGAGTAGAGAAACTCCTTCGAGTGCGAAGTGCTCGTTTAGTTGCATTAAACGCGACAACCTTCTTGCCGCCTACCATATGTATTTCAGTCCGCTCAGATAACTGCTCTATTATTGCCAGAGATACATCGGACGCATGAAACTCGCGCAAGAACAGTTTGAAAACAGACCATTTGAAAAGTCTGATTTCAATTTATTCAGGTACGTTTAGTCTTTCATAGAAACAACTAGTGCAGTAATAACTCGATTCAAAACTCCGTTGTATGTTTGAGCGTGATCCATGGTCTCGCCCAGTTAACATAATATCACGAAAATTGTGACCTATTCGTAAAAAGATTATTGACACCATATTTATGGGTGTAGAGTAGAAATGAGACATTAATCGTCTTGGGCCGGAAATCAACCATTTAGATCCGCCGTTACAACTTATCGGTTATAGCAGATCGTAAATGATAGTGCTTCTGCAATTAGTTTAATGATAAACAAAATCGATGAAGCGTAGAAATTCAATAAAGAGAATCCGTTTAACGAAAGGTAGTCGAATGATGCTGTGATATACCTATATCAGCATTTACCTTGTACGCTCCAGACTGAATTTGAACTGCAGGTTCATAGTACCGGAGAAAAGATCAACAAGTGACAGAGCGTTGAAAATATATTTTAAAGATTTTGAAAAAGAAGAAATAAGTGAAAATTAGCTTCGTTCTAAGTTGTCGACGAGAACGTCGACCGAGGAGTACCGATGAGTTGTAAAAGAGGTTATGAAAAGGATGCATGACTTGTGTACAGTCAGTACTAATATATACGCAATTATACTAACAGACCAGTACTATGTATATCATTCAATACCCCTCTCGACTTATCAAAATGTCACAAATTCTCACAAGGTCATGATCCAGTGGTTGAAAGAAAAATTATTATGCAATATTCTCCTTGTAGCTCACATCTAAACACTAGCTTAAGATCTTATAATACATAGAATCCGTAGGTTAGTCGCCAAGAGTTCACAGTCAGGGCGAGTGAAGATCCATCCGTCGCCAAGTAGAATACGAAGAGAACAGTATTAGTCTTACTAGATCATACAAAGAGTACGAGTCAAGTACTGCTACCATACGTGTAAGCTCAAGCACTGGTATGGGAGTATGTAACATGGTAGGACTAACCTGAACAGTCAGCAGAGACGGATGTGAACTCGCGAAGCTAAGTGCATAAGTGTTATGCAGTCTGACTTAATGTACAATCCTTAAGAACGAGACGGGGCGGCGGGACTGAAATGCTCGGGCAGCATTCGTGTCGAAATTGGGGCCCGAAAAAGTAAAATGTGCGTGTCCCCCTGCTCCCTAAGAATTATAGTTTATGCTTACTCATAATAAAAGAGTTCTCCAAGTGAAGATGGTGCGACATTTTTACAATGATTCTAATGAGTGGCATAAGTCGAAATATTCTCGGAGTTAAAGAGCAAAAGTAGACTGAAAATCTTTGCCCAATTTACGTATTTATCATAGCACTCCGTAAAAAGTATGAGGTGGTGTCATGATGGCAAAAGACTTATTTCACACTCTGTATTTAATGAGTCTATTACTAAAATTACTATCAAAAAATACATCATAAAAAAACCCAACACACCAAAACACTCAAAACAGTCAAAAGTAGGTCGGTAAAAAGAGGATATCTAGACCTAAAATCCGCACTAACTCCTCATAAAAAACATTCTCACAAAGATTTACACCAAAGATTTGTGCCCAATACATCAAAAATAATTTGTGGTGGATATACGTTTCTCACAAAACATTACATTGACCCATAATCCTAACACACTTAATAGAATAATCATTGGTCCGTTTCAACTATTAAATATAATAGCGACTCCCAACAGATGCACTCCCTGTAACACACCTTGTCTACTAAAAATCAATATTGACCAACCTTTTGATACAATTAAGACATAACAAACATGGCACAATAACGCCCTGTTCTTTTTCTTTTTGAATCTTGTCATACAAAGTTAAAGTAGAAAATAAAATGAATATAGAAAGAAAGAATAAAAAACGGTTGATATTGGATACACATGGAAACCACAGGGCAACTATTATAGATATTCACCTTTAGGATGTATAAGTTTTTTGTTCAACGGTCATTGATAAAATATTACACTATCTATATCACTTCTAAGTCGCAATAAGCACAATATTTCGTTCCGACATGTGAATACGTTCTTCACATTCGCCGTACATTACCATACCATTCCGGGAAATAAGTCATGCTTCACCTGATCTAAAATATATAATTATCGCCTCAAAAGTATAAATACAGACTTAACTAACCTCAAATAGCGCGATATGTTAACAATACATTCTATAAAAAACAAAGCCTTTGTTGTGTCACCAAATATTCTATTCATAGCGTCTCAACAAAAATTTCCGTGCAAATGGTTGTTGCATTTATCTTTCCTTTTTATCGCTACACATCGGACAACTTTCATTCAAAAGTCATTGAATTGTCCCTCATATTCAAGCACTGCTTAGATAATAGGAGTTAAGTTGATCAATAACTCTGATACACAGCTAGTTCATCACAACCATGTATTTGTATTCATATATAAAACATTCAACTATATAAAAAGTGTCTAAACGTAACTCACCTCACATTGACCAGGAACACATTTATGTATTAAGTATATATACTATTTATCACCATCGTTGTTGACATTTCCAATGCAAAAATTTAAAAGTTATCGGGATGCCATAAAAGTCAAAATATGTGACAAGCGGATCACCTGATCACTGTATTTCAGATGACGTAAAAGGGACCCAATGATCCCGGGTTAAATGTAAAAATGATAGTTAAAGGATTTTGTGTCGAAAGAATTCTAGGAGAGCATATGTGTGAGACATCCATGTCTATAACGTGTTTCAAAAATAATGATAGACAATTTTACTAAGCAATGAGTAATCATACTTAAATGTTACTCAAAAATAGTTAATTACATAGTTAAATTATTTTTGTATCCTTCTACATGTGCAAGATTGTGTTGGGCCTGCGGCTCATGATGCGAACGACGATCAAGTGGCAATAAACTTCGTAATAATAGTGATACCATCAATAAGAATAGGCATCTGCATGACCACAAGAAATCAGGCAGTCGAAAAGGTGGTCGACTTATACGTATCAATTCTCTAACATGATTAGACATACAAGGCGGTTCACACATTGTAATGGATCCGGGGACACAACTATTCACATAATAAATCAATACTAATCAGTTAATTAAACGCGCAGGTGTCGCAGAACAATAAGTCTTAGACAGCTGTGAGTAAGGTCTCGCGATACTTATCCATCATTTTGAACTTACAAAAATTAAGTACTGTCCGGGGCGGGGACGAGAACCCAGCTGCGAGGGATAACTCGATTTATAGGGCTGATTGAGCATTTAGACAAGAAACAAACATTATCTGACATGTTACTGTAGTTAAACATGTCAGTAATCTCGATATTTAAAAGGGATTTTTTTTTGGCTGGTGTGCGCAGAGAAGGTTGTAAAAATCAGGAAAGTGAAAATCGAAGGGAGACGTTTAAGACATTCCCTACATTTCAAAACCGTAGTTAGGATGGCAGTTCTGGAACCAAGATTGATTCCTCCTTTCTGTTAGTAAAATTCTGCAGGAGGAAAGCTACAAGGACTGAAAGTACGATTAGACAACAAGAGTAGGAAAAATGATAAGTTAGCGATGAAGGTGATTATTCTACAATAGTTTTTTTCCACCATCATGAGCGGAATCGCTCTGAGCCCAACAGTAATAGCTCACCTGTCTAATTTTGTCCTCGCAACTTACGACTTTTTGCTAAAAATAGCGCGTACGAAAGGGCCTTCGCAACCTCAGGTTTAAAGGTGATAGGCTATGGGAATTAAACGTCAGATGAAGAGCCCTTAGGACATACCTCCCTCGGGCCTATCACCTACATGTAAAATATCTACACTCTAGAATTTTGTTAATTGTCATTGCTTCCAGTACTGGCTTGCAGGGATATTTGCTTCGCACTGAATTCCGATCCAAGAATCTGTGTTGTCTTCGCACCGCACCCTAAATTAGACGGAGATGCCTGTAATTACAATTTTGCGCATAGTATATGGTGACCCTGGTCTTCTATTAACGGAAACGCGGGGTTGTATGTCATTATCAAAAGTGGCCTCGAACGAACAAGAAAAAGACGAAAGTTCACTTCCGAACGTGTCTATCCATGTTAGAGCGACACAAGTCCGTACGCCCGTATCCGCAAACCAGTAGCCAATGAATCAGGACCAGTAACCGGTCCATTATAAACAGAACCGGTCCAGCATTGCCCCCTCCCAGAATTTTCTGGTCCACCTAAAAGCTTCTCCCACGTCTCGAGATGGCTTCCACTTTATGAACAGTGGGCTATGGCCTGAAGTCAATTGCTCGACAAGAGAAAATACTTTTTGTTTAACTCTACTAATAATGCGCACCACGGATGAATGAATAGATGTTTTTCTATAGATAAGCGTCAGTAATTTCCATTTCTGATTTTGAATTTGTCGCGTAGACATTATAAGGGACCTTTCGCCCCCAAGAAGATATTCGTCGGGCTTGTTGAACCAGAACAGCGTAGTTGAAATGTAACACTAATGCTTTTATGTAAAGTAGATAGAAATTAACCCATACCCGCAGCAGTCCAAAATTGCCTGTCCCTAACATCAAGACTCGAGATCGATTTAAGACATTCTTCCATTGTAATGAAACTGTGAATTTAAGCAAAAGTGCTTAATGTAAATAGCTCAAGTTTTAGCTGTAAGAGTTCTGTTGTTGGGGGCCCTATAACACCATCATGATTGCGCGGAAACCAAACAATAAATGTACCCTGTGCCCATGCCAATGACTAGTTAAAAATTATGGATCCATGAATGCCACACATTTACTTGGGCCTCCATAAAATGTATATACGCCAGAACAAAATTGATTTTGAGGTACCTCCGTCTAACAATCTTCCGGGAATCCCATATATTTTGTAATGGCGGGCAGGTTTAATAGACATATATGGTTTTGCAGACGGGTAATAGCATAGAATCACACTCATAAAGATCCTAAAACGATATTTGTACATGTCCCTATCCGATGTCCACTAAACCAAGAAGAAAATATTTACTCATATCCAAAAATCTTCACGACTGATCTTTTTACCCAAGATACCCAGTATGTGACTCTAACTGTCTGACGAAAATTTTCCTAGAACTGTTAGCTACGTTTACAGAGCTCTGTTCCGAATGGTCCTATGTTCATAACACGACTATGGAGGACAGAAAAGAACTTATTACGGTACTACATGCGCTAGATAGTACAGAATTTGTAGTTAGGTGCCAAATGATCAATGAAAAAGTACTTTAAATTTGGCCCACATTGAGCCGCATCGTTCTAGTGATAGAGGCCGTTCTTGCGAAAGCCGAAAATGATGCAGACTTGCATTGGCATGAACACATGGCTGTAGTGATTTTTCCGCTCTGATAAATAGGTGTTCTACGTGTGAAATTTCATCTGGATCGACGTCCTCACGTGGAGATCACTTGTTGGAAGTACATAAGTAATGCAGTAGTCCAGGATTGAAAGGTCCCAAGTTGGGTGACTGTGCAGGATGAGGCTGTTGAAGAGCGTCCTTCGATTCTATGTTGCAGCATTTCTAATGTAAACACCAATTAGTACTGACAATTTAGCGGGCCGTCCCGGAGATCCGGCCCCGTGTAGAGACCATGAGAAGGGAAAGGCACTGTTGTGGGGAAACCAAGCGTGCCTGTATGATGTAAGGTACCCCTGTCGCACACGAGGGCATTCGGTGCTTCACACTGGTCGGACAAACTAGGGCAAGCTGGTTAAGGGATGCGGTCACAGCCTTCCTTGCTGCGCCGGTACTTCGGCCGTACCACCCGTGTTCTACATGTGAGGCACTGTACGGTCCGAGTGCCTAAATTGGCAAGCCATGCAAGGGTCAGTTGTCGTGACCTCGAGGGGGAGAAATAAATCTGGGCAATAAATTCTGTCTTTGCCTTCATTTGTATCTCCCGAAACAAATAGTCAAAAAGTATGTTCATGTTTTCTCATAGTAACCAAAACGAACAGCTACTCATGTAATGATGTTTTCTGCAGTAACAGCTGCGGCGGACGAATGATGTTTCATTGTTAGTTGTTGAGATATACAAGAGTAGAGGGTTTTAGGCATCCAGTTTGTAAAGGGTGTGTAGTGTTTCTAAATTTTCGATTTGACATAGGTTTTAATGTTTTTGTTGCAATGCGGTCATTTATCGCCCTTATAAATTATGCAAAATAGTTACTCCAACTTGATATGATTCCTGGAATGCAGGGCGGGTAATTGCGTTCAGAGTTCTGATAGAGAAGCTTATACTACAATATGGACACTGGTTTTAACACCCTCGTCACTGTCTCTGTGCGAACAAAGAATAGACAGGGCAATAGTTCCACTACTTTTGATGCATCGGTATATTGTAAACAAATGAGGCTTTGTTATCCCATATTTGGTAAGAGATACAAAAGGATATTACTGAAATAAACAAAAGTTTGTATGTAGCGATATCGAAGCTTAGTGTGAAATGGAATATACCATATCCAAGTGCATATCTTATTCTGATCCTTATTCTTTCAGTTGTACAGTCAATATGAATGAAATAAATAAAGTGAAACGATCCGTGGTAAAACACATGGATGTTTAAGAGCTAGTTTACAAATACTTTCCTCAGCTATAAGGTCACCACGGCGAATTTAAATCGTACAACTCTGTATAAAATCCTCATAGCCAGTTCACGTCTTATCTAAGAAACTTGGGTTTAACAGTCCCTTTGGCGTTATAGGTTTCTCTAGGTGGGGCAAATATTAGTTGTTATTTTAGCAGACCCCGTCCACTTCGAAATATTTTTCCTGTTTGAAACGGGTTGATGGGGTCCTGAAATGCACTTGTGGCGCGAAATCCGTGGAAAGCCTAAATTAGTCTATATTTCCTGGGTTTTGAAAAAATTCACATTTTGATTGGGGGGATAAAGTTACAATTGTGCTTACATGGCGTCACAAGGTATACATGAGAAAAAAAGTTACGGACATCTTTATAGCTAATACTATACTAAGCTATCTGCAATTAATTAAGCAGTATCAAGCAGGAGGAAATAATAGAACATCAATAAATTTAGACTCAACCAAAAACAGTTTACAGCCCAACACGTCCAACTATTGCCTTGAGGTGTTTAAATATTCATTATCATTAAGCATATTTCCTCCATTCGCATAGAGCTGCTTGAAAAGTGTGGCTTTTGGGAAGGTAAATTGGACCCCCCCCCCCCACTGCCGTCTCGAACTAATTGTAAGTACCTAATAATGACAGGCCACAGACGGGCTTCTGGGGTCAACTAGTGAGTGGTACTCCCAAGCTTTTAAGATCACCAGATAGCTTACTGATAAAGCTACAAGACTTCACATAACAAGGACGCGGGATCCATCGTCAGTTGCTTCTGCGTGACAGGAAGATGCATACATTCTTGCCTAATTATAAGCTCGACATGAGCTAGGTTCTAGGACAACTAATTATTACTATTGTGGTCGCCACCCATGCTATGGATGATTATCGCATTAATTAATGGGGAAGTTAATCGAAGAGTTCTCTACCCAAAGGTCGAGACTAATAAGGAGACTCCACGACCAGCAAAGACGAGCGTAATCCCCGACCAATGACATGCTATGAAGAACTTTGGTTTGTGGGCTAGAGAATTAGATCAAGCCTAAAGTACGTCAATCTCGAAAATCAGTATGTGTCGATCACCGAAAGTATGTCTAGTCATGCTGCAGATTTCTGGCAAACTAGAACAGTTGAATTCAGTCGATACAGGGAGTTTATATTTTTGGCAGCAGTGAAATATGTTCCATTGGTAGTTACTTGGGATACGTTTAAGAAAATATACTATTTGTGTACTGCTGACGTATTGAAACCCTGACGATGATGCTTATTAGTTTTATGGAACTTGCTGAAAGATATTTTATAGTACAATTTCATATCATCATAATATTTACTAATTCCTAAACATTTGTGTCAGACTACAACTGCAGCGTTTTTAGTGGCTGTGGAGGAATGGCCAATTGGAAGTGTTCACTATGAATCGTTCTTGCTTATTTTAAACTAATATTTAAAAATTTTTATTATGGAACAATGGAGCAATTGACACAATTGTTTGACTTCCATGCGATAGAGGGAAAGAATCGCGATTGTTATTCTCGTTCTTTAATTCGAGTTAACGTTACAGATTATCTGTGGAAGGAAACGCTTCAGGCCTTGCACAAGGCTGATATTACTAACTATAAGCATTTGAGCCAGATGTGAGCTTTCAGACGACTGTCGAATGCGGAAGAACCTAGTCATAAATTTCATGGACTAATAAAAAATAACGTAAACTACCTTCTTGATTAATATTCCTTCTGTTGGTCCCTCAAAACCGAATGGTACAGTAATGTGTAACATTCATGTACGTGCAAACCTCACTTAACTGATGATTTTCAAGAGACCTGAATACATAGACCCATACTAATTTAGGCGCAATACAATAGGTGCTAATGTCTTTATCATCAGAGTGCATTCATATAATAAAGTGTGATTATGCACATTAACAAAGACTCAGCTAGTAAATCAATTTTGGTGGACCTCCGACAGAGATATATGGGCTCAAGTAATTGAAAACGTGTGGGGTATCCTTATTGATCGGTACATGTACATTGTGTTAGTTGACTGTAATTATAATGCATACAGACCCTGAGATCGTCGCATCTCTGTAAAGTGGGAGAATTTTCAATATTATCTGATAATCTGGATGAATACGTGTAACTGCACCGTATTTTACAAATTTCCATGTGTTTGTAAAATAGTCTGAAAATCGTTACTATGGTTTATTTACCAATGTTTCCGAGATATGGATAGTGAAATACGAACTATGTATTCGTCTTTCGATAAGGTGAATCGGCTGTTCACGTGAATTTCACTGAAGAGATATTTTATGCTCATGGACGTTATGTCATATAGATTCTCGTACTGTGATTTTATCATGAGGGTTGTGTCAGATGATAGCTTATTAATCTCAGTAGCACACAGCATAATTTTAAGGGACAGGACTGTATTCACCTAGTCAGTGTTCGCTGTGCCAATAGATTTACCTGATATTTTGAGATCTATTCTCCCTCTAGCTTCATACGGGATAATTGCATCACGTGACGCGACTATAACTTGATGGCATACTGCGAATTAACGTAGTTGTCACATGTATAGCAACAACCTACCCTGTGAGATAAAGAATTGTCAGTTGTGCTTGTTGAAAGGTTGCAGAAGGAGTAGTCGTTTTAAATTGTCCGATTGAGAAGCACTTTCAACTCTTGAGTTCGCTTTATAATAGCTAGTCTGTCAATTAAAATCAGAGAACAACCTCTGACTGTACGAAATAGTTTGGCCCCTCTAAATAACTGCCGTTTTTTTACCTACTAGACCGAGAAAATAACAAATGCATAAACCGCAAATTATACCGAGCACCATAATATGAGTAACTTGTGAACAACGCTTGGTTAAGTAGGCTGGATAAAAATCACAGAATCAACGATATATATAAAAAAGAGCCCATGTTACTTAGAAGAAAAATTTCTTTGCCAATATTGTTTCTTTAAAAGCCAATTTAACTGCACAAGCAAGCCGGAGTACAACACCGGTATTTAGATTAGAATTCTAGAGTTCTACGCAGCTGTGACACCTTGTCATATTGGAGGATACGTTGGAAAGAGACTCGTCATGCATTTGGTTAAGAGTATTTTGTTTGCCTGATCGACAATAAATCTGCTATCTTAGACCTATGTTAATAAGTCACATGAACGACATTACTTCCAGTATGTCCTGAAATTATCATAGTAGGTTTTCGTTTTCTAGGCGTAACAAGTAGATACTTTTGGAAAAAGAAGATATTTATGTTACTAGTGTATTACTTGCAGCTAACGGATTGTATCTGTATGTCAGGTTTTTCGGGATCCGTGGAACATTAAAAAGGAGAATTTCTTAATTCGTGTTAATACAATCTGTCAATTTATGGTTTCTCAGGAAAAAATTTGCCTCTTTTTCAATTAAAGCGTATGTATGACTGACAGATCAATCATGCGCCCTATCTTTATCTGACAAGGACTATCTAAAAATGCCATTGACTATCCAGCGATATCCTTTATTACTATTTAGTACTAACCCTTAAAACACATGTGCCAGATGTATTAACATCATTTATCTAGTAGTTAAGATTATCAACAATTTTCGATGGGTCCATGTCATAAGTCATGCATATGTTGTTGATTTATAGACATAGTCAAAGATCTCGAATTTATATAACAGTGAATTATTTTTTTGCACGCAAGAACAGGCAGAAAATAGATCTTGGGGACATTCACTATCGTTACAATAACAGATCGTGTTTGTTCAGGTTTGCGCATTCCATCAGAATTTAGATCGAAGTTTGTAAATAAGGACACTGCTTGCAAGCGTTCGATCTAATAGGAAATTTATATAGTTTTACCCTACGCACTCTGTACATAATTTTACAAGAAGATAAAAGTGAGGACACACGAACGAGGCTCCTAAGGGCTCTTTAAATTCGTTCCGGTTAGGCTGCATAATATTATATTGGAACAATACTCAATGATGATTTTGATGGGGAAAAGGAGGTGGTTATTAAACATGTGATCTATGTCATCTTCAGTAATTTTGGAACATTGATGTTGATTTGCATACTGAGTTCATGCAAATCATACGTTAACCAAATATAGCCATTAATAGCTAGTGTAACTCATACTTACGGTTGGACACATGTCAGAGTTACTAGTTTCGTACCGTTATACGTATTTAATGGGGGGCAATATGTGATCCGAAACAATCTGCCAAATTAGTAACGACCTCTGTATATTGTAGTCAAATGTCTGAGTGCTGACGCCATCAGTGATGATAAATGGAAATAAGCATGGCATGGAGAAAATCTGGCTAGCTCATACTGCAATGCGATGCGGACTGTCCCTAGGTGTGACGACTCAGAATACTTGGTCTCCAATGTCTCGACGAATTTGATGCTACTCTACCGCTGACTAATGATCTGTACAAACAGCAAAGTCCAGAGTGAGATTGGCAGTCGGTCTGTCGTCTAGCTGTAGGTCCCTGACGGTGTCTTATTAGTTGACTCAATTTGTAGACATACCTGTATCCAAGCGACCGTGAGTCTGTGAAAGAAAAGCGCTCGAGCTTCATTTGTCACGGGAGCTACAGTCCTTGTTGAGAGTATCTGAGGCCTATTTTGCACAGATAAAGGATGCTTGGCTGTCCTACAATGCCGCACAGTACAAAGATTTCCAAGGCACGACTCATAAGTCTAGTGGATTAGTCGACAAAAAAATCCATGGAAGACTCCACTGACGTTTTGTTTTAGATACCATAACAGATAGTTGGATCATCCCATTTGATTTAGATTCTGCAAGTTCTTTAATGCTTGATTAAATGAAGAGACTCAAAGTTTAAGGCTCGGCGATGAATATGGGGGGATGGGGCGGGAAGGTTACCAAAATTCTCTCGCCTAGGCCAGCCGTGCCCTCCCTCCCAGGGCCAACGCGGGGGGCGAGGCGAGTACATATTGTTATCTCGTCTCGCCACCGCTGTGTCTGACAAATCGGTTGAAATCAATGAGAGTTGGGCATCTCAAGTGGCGACCCCCTTCGGTTTTGTACTTTTTGGAAAAGTTTATCACTCTCACGTTGTATTCAGTATGTACCCGTCACCGATCCCGTTTTCACTTCGCATCTGTTGATCTCGTAAAATCTTGAACCATAGACGACCTGTCGTCTCCTGCTTGGGGACTGTAACCCTTGATAAGTCAGCGTGACTATGTTGTGTTTAGCTTCGTGTATCATCGCTGTATAATTAGAGTACTGTTCTATTTGTAAGACTGATGGTATTTTTATCGCCTATCTGATTCAACTATGGGCACATGATTGAAGAATGAATCACTTTCTTATACTATGAATGTGCAAAAGTATGATGGTAAGTAAGTTTTTGATTCCCGCGCATTGCAATCAATCTGCAGCTTGTTTCCCCAGCCCAGCATGAATCTAAATTCAGTAATCGTACATTCGTTACATATAACATGTACATTCTATATCTATTGCGCAGGCTATCGGCAAAACATTAAAGAGAATAGATCAGATGAAAAAGTCAGTAATATCATCACATAATAAATTGTTACAGAGCCGAATGCACTTCGATTGTCTAAAAAATGCCCCACAGCATAAGAACAAAAATGAAAGAAGAATTCTTCGAACGCGGAACAAACGACCAACAAGGCTTGGGTTATTTAAATCAAAGTAATAAGTCAATACCCCTCGAGGCTAAATAATGTGAAATTCATTAGTAAAAATATGCAATAGAACATGTTTTTTGGTGACCTAAAAATCTTGTTGAAAAGAGAGAGCGGCACTCAGAGCCTGTGATCAAAAAAATCAAACGCGCACCACAACTAATTGTGACGTCACACACTCCGACTTTACACGCTCTCATGTTGACGATGCACATTAGTTACATTTAAAATTTAGCAAGCTTTAAACAACAAAAAAAGAAATAATTAATCGCCCGCCAGAAAATATTCCCTTTAAAGATTTTATAAGAAAAAGTTAAAACCAGAGTTAAAGGAGCCGGAATCTAAGTGAAGGCTAACTGGGTGAACCAGGGTCGCGACTAGCAACTCAACAATAGCATAAGGAAAAAAAAAAATCATGCTATAAAACGCAAAAAAACAAAAAAAAAAAAAACGTCCTGAACCCTGCGACAGCCCTCCTGGCCGTGGTGATTCTTCTAGTTTCTCAGACCGACGAAATCACAAAATTAGTGTCGTCGAAATAATGGTCTTTTAGAATAAAGTTGACTTTACACCATTTATTAATAAGTAATGCATGTTGACAACTTCATTAAAACACTCACTATCTTAAAATGTAACATCTTTTAACTTCATTTGCAACAGATCGCTGTTTCTAGCATAAACCTCCTACACTCATTCAGTTTACTGATATTGGTACAGTGCCATCAGAAGATCACTACCTGAGATTCGCCGGTACGGATATTATAAAAAAAAAATATAAGTTCTTAAGGTTTCAACTTCCTCGAGCTTCATTACTAGATGTTTTTATAACTATATTGTCACTATCACTCTAAAACGACTTTCCGACCGAGATAGAGAAATTGATTAGAAGCGTAGTCATTACAAAAACGTTCTCTGGTAGATAGCATTATTTAACTTAGTTAAGTATAAAACGTTATTGTACCATTAGCTAGAAAACGCTTTCTTGGTATTCGCACAACGTCGAGATGTTTGCACAAAAGTTGCAGTGCCACACAGAATGAAAGTAGTTCCTGGACTAAGCATGTCATTTACTTCGAAGGCCGCTCATAACTACTATTGTCTCACCATAACTCGTTTCCTAAAAAGTTCCTCGAGCATAGTCGAGGTATGCGATACGAAAAAAAGAAGCGATCAGTCTGTTTAAGCATTGTAGCTTTACCGTTAGATAATAGCTCTTGATAATGCTTGTTCAGTTCCGTAAATAATAATATTCGTGAGTACTGACAAATGTATGTTGGGCAGTGCAACAGAGAGCACCCAACAGAAGATGCAGATCGCTACATCATGTGAAGCGTGAAGACTCCAAATCTATTTTACTTGCGTGACAAAAATTTTTCGGTAGGCTAAATGGCCTTCGCCATCTACGTACTAAAAATCGCTGGCCTGCCAAGACAGAACAAAGGGTGAGAATTATTGTTTAGGCTATGCAACACCAGAATAGGATATGTTTTGGCACATAGATAGATTATTTGCGTCCGCACTGTTTATGTTGAAGTAGTAACTCCGATGACGCTAGCCTCGTAGTCATGCAAAGACTCAACAAGCTGTTGACATAAAAAAAACTTATTTTGTGTTGAAAAACCCTATGTGTATAAATAATCCAACCTACAATCAATCAAACTAATCAAAATTTTCCTTTTATCCAAAATTAAACAATTAAACACTCGCCTATACTGCGAATTTTGAGATGTATGGAATGTTTTAATGAGAAAGACATGAGTTACATTCTAACATCATCTCGCGCTGATTTAATGTTCAGACCTTCCACAAAAAGAAGATGCCCCTATTGTAACACATGAATGATGGTACTAGTATGACTAAGTAATAAGTTGAACACTAACAGTAGAATAGTGTGTCTCTCTGAGCTATGCGCGCACAAAAATGATCCATTAACCAATGCGCTAAGCGTGGCGATTACTGGACGTCAGTTTAGGGTATATCAAACTAATGTAGTGAGAAGACAAGCAACGTTCTCTCTGCAGTTCTTAAGACTTGAGTTTTCAGGCTATTAATTACCTGTTTTTGTATTACATAAGAAAACTAACCTTATTGAAACTCCTAAAATGACGAATCTCGCAGTATCAAGGCGAAAAAAACACTCACGAGAGAATTCAAAACTTGTGTCTTTAACAGGCTGCTTTCACAATATTCTCTTGAACTTCCATCGAACCGACAAAGTGTGTGCACAATCCCCATTCTCCTGCACCCCTCAGTCCCATCATTCCTTCCCATCATCTAGTATGATCAACCCCTCCTGATGTGTTTGTATCCCTATAGTATTGTACATGTCCATATACTGCCCTCCGTGTGTCATGCTATAAGTCCCCCCCCATCTCCGCAGCCCCCCCCCCCCCTACCCCACCCCACCCACACCCCCCCACACCCCCCCCCCTTGTGTGTCCGAACAGAATGCCACGAGTGAAGAGTGTCTATGTGCATGTCATGAATGCTTAGAGTGATCGTATGTCATATGTTCGGTGTTACAATTTGAATGGACCTGTAGATCATATCCACTTAAAGCTAAATGTGTCATCAATTATGCGATATCGAGACCAACAGATGTGCAAGCCTGCGAGGCCACAGCGTGTTCTCGCTAGAGACTGACACTCTCAGACGTTCGCTAGAGTCAGATACGCAGATTCAGCCAAATGCTCTTATTGCTGTTTTCAGTGTCCAGGACAAATGAAGAGATGCATTGTGTTGTTATTTCTGTACTGAACCTTTCCTTCTTAACGTTCCTCTGCGATGCGTGTCACGGTATTGATGATCGCTGCACGCGATACGGATATACCATGCTCTGTTGTGAAATTATGAGGTGTGTTGTGTGTCGTCTGGTGCTGTGGAGATATATAACCTCGAGAGAAGCCGCGGTAGTACATGACGCCTTTAGCTCGTATGCTGCAGTTGACTCATGTGAGCAACTAGACAGAGGTGCATCAGAATATTACGCGTTGCGTCTTTGTATGGTAGGTCTGATAAGAGTCTCCGTCGTAGGTTGCGCGTGCATCTGCAAGTGTTAGTGCATATGTTACATAGTTGGCATACATGAGAAGAAAGAAGCGGGTGCGCTGTAATGTTGTTGTGTGTCATCAAAAATATGGCTCTTGCGAGAGATCGGAGGAGAGCTCCCCAAGTTGCGTGTTAGCTAGTGTATGGGAGGATCGACACTAAGTTGTGGAACGCCCCCTCCCTCCAGCGCCGCTGCCCCCTTGACAAGATAGGAATATAAGAAGAGAGCCACTAAGAAAGGCTCTCTCTCAATGTAGAAGATATAATCCAGAACTGAGACGTTTTGAACAAGAAAATGAGAGGGATCTGATCGTCAGGTGAAAATACAGCGATTCGAAAGCTCGCCACACTAACTGTTATGTCTTTACCGTAAAAAGCTAGATGATTACATGTAACTTTGCGGAAAATTAAGGGCAGTAAAAAGATTCAAAAGGGAAGGTGTTCCGAAGTGAATTTAAAAAGTTGTAGAAATAAAACGCGGGAGATTATCGTTAAGCGATCGTAAATGATAGGTTGCAAAATGATCGAAGAACTGAAAAAACCTAACGATGTGATATAATATCACAGTGCTTGTAAAGCAATGACGCATTTTGAGGCTCTGCTTGGTGGAACATCTAATTTCCTTCAGTTTTCCTGATATCCTTTTTTTTTTAAAGATAATGTGGGGTACAAGCTCAGCTCTGTTCAGTTTTTATGCAACTGGATGGAAGCACCTGATTTTTCTTTGAAAGTCTGCTGGTGCTAAAGAAATGAGATCATATAAAGACAAGGCTTTGTCTACACAACTAACAGCTTTTGGCCTCCAGCTGACTACTCGCAATTTCTTACCTTAGAGCTTCATCTCTGAGCTTATTCTCCTCCCTAAAAAAATAAATGTTACAGGAATTCAAAGAAAAATGTACCTCACAATGAAAAGAGCTGTAGGTGCAGACAAATCAGCCAACTGAACACAGACACGACGCAAAAGTTGTTGCAGAGGATGACAGCTAGTTGCTGAAACAAAATATGTTTATATATATGTTTTTAAATATGATGAGAAAGAGATTTTCTTAATCAACTTGCTTCAAAGTAGGCTGACATCATTTAACTTTTTGAGTGAAATGATATTACAAATCAGACAATTTCAGCAGAATTATATTCTATAAAAATGACTGAATTGCATAGCTAAAAATGATTTCGAGAATAAAACATTTTGTTGTAATGAATCTAAATTTCATTTTAGTCAGTCATTTCTTCCAAATACATATAGATATTATGGTTTTGAAAAAATAAAAAAATGAAACATATTATCCGTGATTAAATTTTTATTCAAGTTAAAACATTTCCAGGTTGAATTTCTTACAGTTTTTGCAAGTGAATAATTTTGGTCAGCGAGAAATAGTGAAATTATTCATTGAATTTAACTCTTGGCCCACTGACAAGAGCTAACTTGGGGCATTTGCTGCAGTGTTGCTCTTAAATGCTCCTAAACTTGTAAAATTATCAAGTGCTCTGAACAATATTATACAAAGAAGTAATACAATTAGTTGCCTCATGAACCATTTAAGGTGGTCATAAAATGAGATGTTGCTGAGCATAGCATTTTGAGCATAAATTTATATTAAACTAAAGAAAAAAAAGAAAGAAAAACATACTGAAATTAACTTTGTTTTTGGAAATAGGAAGAAAGGTATGATCAAGAAATTATACTTGTATTTCAAAGAATGATTGTGCACAGTAACTGATTCAAAAAATCTGGTGTGGACCCCACACTACTACTTTTCACGTTTAAATTTTATAATCGATGCCTTAAGAGTTAAAATAGTGCCTTAGAGTGAGCAAAATGAAAATTCAAAATTGTTGCGAATCAATGAAAAAAAAAAGACTTACAATGATTTATCTTCTAAATAAAGCTGATTTTAACATCATTCAGTGGATTGTTCGCAAAATATTGCCAATAGCGCCAAATGAAACTCAAATTTAAAAAATAAAAAATCGTGTGATATGTCGAAAATTTGACGACAACCACTTGGCGATTCATCTTCAAGTGACCGTCAAATCATAACATCACTAAAGTGCGCATCGAAAGTAACAGATTTATCCCACAAAGGGGTAAAAGACCCCGTTGGGATTATTCGAATGCAACCACAAGGGAAGGTGCACAACTAGACCCCCCTCAAAGCCTACATACCAAACGAGAATCTTCTACAGCATACTGTTTTTGAATAATGCAAGATACATACACACATACATACGTACACACAATCGTCAAGAGAAAACTCGTCATAATTATCTCCGGGATGGTAGAAAAGAATGTTTTGACTGCTTATGAGTTCATAGGTATGTATGCATGTGCTGACGGGTCGAAAAAATGACTCAACATTCATTCGGGGGTGAGTAAAATAGAAAATTAGGCCGAAATTTGGGGGGAAATTTTTCCGCATTCACAATACTTCCTTTACTATGTAAAAAAGTCCTATAAATACTGGAAATACCAGTTTTTTCCCTTTCTCTTTACAACACATACAAATTTGCCTATAAAGTACACATACAGACACATATACATCTCAATGAATTTTTTCAATGCAATTAGCAAACAAAATTTACCAGCAAGGCTAACAATCACTTCTTGAATTATCCCACTAAGGGAATGCAAGTGTGCACTCCAAAGCTTCCTATAATTTACCATTTTCAAAATTTCGTCCTCTTCAAGAGGCTGAAACATTAAAAAATAAATTTATTAATTAAAACATAAAGATGAAAATAAAAATCAATATTGAAACTATGTATTTTAAGGGTGGATTTTAACACATTATGAGTGAAGTATGCTGCAGGATTCACAATAAAGAAAGGTGGATTTACTACCCTGAACAAAATGTTTAGTAGGATTTTAAAAATTAAGGTAAGAGTTTTTTTTTTTTTTTTTGTTTAATTTATTATTTTAGATGAAAATTTATTTCCGAAGTATTTGCATATTATGTATACTAGAAAGCAACTTAACTTGACACTAAACGTCACTACGCGCGGAGCCAATAAGAGCTCAGAAGCAGTTAAGGATCTCCTCTAATTCGCCAAGTAAGCTGTGACGTTTTATCTAGCTCGTTTTTCATTGGCTGACGTCACGACGCCAGTGTCAAGAAACCTTGCAGCGTAGTATAGCACAAAATTTATTTCATGAGCAAAACATCAAATGATAACATTTCATTTGTTTGCTAGAAAAAAGGTACAGTTCATCATTTTAGAGGTGTTGAAAATATATATATATATAGGACCGTGGTAGCCCGATCGATAAACCATCGGACTCGTGATTGGAGGGTTCTGGGTTCGATCCCAGTCGATCAAAGATCCACCATCGTTACTAATGGTGGCTTGGTGACGTTAAATAAGGGTCGTGGTCACAAAGTCCTCCAAGTGAAATGATACCTCTGGGGGTACTGGTCCAGGGGTTTGCTCGGCCCTTGGTCTGGATCAAAAGAACAGAGTACTCTTCAGGGCCCCATCTCAGTTGAACCACGTGTTGTGGTAGTAACGGGGGACCCTGGAGTGTGTGAAGAAGGTGTTGAAAAATAATTTGGTTAATAATTTGGATATTAAAAATATCTTTTAATATTTGTTACACAGGCGAAATTCCTCTTTTTTTCGATCAATTATTTACAAAATGGTTTGCTAATACACTACTCCCAATAGCTCTAGAAAAAGTATTAATGCCTTCAAAAAAAGGAAATTCCAAAAATGCTGATCTTGTAGACAAAAGCGGTTTGATGTAGATTCGGCTTAGAATGAGTTTAAAATGCTTTCTGTTTGGTGCAACTAGGAGCAGAAGATTAACCATTAAGTTCTAAAGGCTTTTGAATGTTCAGTCAACCAAAAAAATGAACCTATTCTCAATCTTTCTATCTCCCTGTATCTTTGAGGCCAAACTTTTAGATTCTTCAGTTCGTTGATAATAATTTGTAACTTTTACAACCATTCCACTTATAATAGCTGTCTTCTTAAAAGAAAAATATGAAAAACAGAAAAAAAACATGATGAGAAATTTCACGATCTTTTTAAGGTATATCTGCTCATGATGAAAAGCAGGAACAGTGTGCAAATGTTTTTATTAAGTGGAATTTGAGAAAACAAAATGCAAAAATCATGCAATACTGCGCCCTAGCTAGAACCTTATATTACAATGAAACCTAAGTGAAAATGATCAAAAAACATTAACTTAAGGCCTCTGGAACTAGTAAGAAATTTTTTTTAACACACAAGAGATTACATGAAAGTTACCAATGTACAAACAAAGACGATTCTCGTAAAGTCTTCTGACAAAACAAGAAGATTGTTCGGTATCTAGTGATCTATCCATTGTGTGTTAAGATGGAATCACAGGCGAAAATTTAAAAACAGTAATTCTTGCAATATACCGCCAACTTGGTTATTTCGATCCATGAACTGCAGTTTCGTGCTTATTATGCACTCATCTGCATGGAATACGAAAGTAACCGAGTGGGAGGCAAAAATCCTCTTATAGAGCCAAAAAAAAAAAAAACTGGTAGCTAATGTGAAATTAGAATAAAAGCAAGCGACCGCACTTGGTACTATACAACTCGAAAACTTTAAGCCAGAGATCGAGTATAAAGCATGTAATAAAGCGTACTATGGTATATGTAATAAAGCGTACTATGGTATATGTAATAAAGCATATATGCTATATGTAATAAAGCGTACTATATACCGTAATAAAGGGGGTGTTAAAGTATACTATATACCGTAATAAAGCGGGTGTATTACATATTCCTGCCTTAGCCCTTGCTCAGGGGCGGTTACTCACTGCTTTATACAGTAATTCTTGTTGACTAATGATTCCATCTGCAGAGTATAATTATGTATGAAATAATTTAATCACCTCTCTTGTTTGTAAGGGCAGAGGTAAAGGCAGAAGCTCTGAAAGTATGGTGAGTCCAGTCATAAAAGTACTTGGAGATAACTTAGTGTACTTCAAGATTTCTTGAACCATTTCTGTCCATAAACTCTTGCTCAAAGCTATAAAAAGAGAAAATAAAAATAGATAAGTTTTTTTTTTCTTTTGGAAGTACTGCAACTAAGAAAAAATACTAAATGCCAAGGCAGTTTAAGAATGAAAACTTTTCAAAATTAATGCAGTACAAGAAGTTTTAAAACTTTTTCATTTTCAAAAGACATGAAAACAAACCAGTCTGCATGAAATTTACTTTTACTAATTTTCATCCCGCTTTGGAAAATTAATTTTTCCTCAGATAAAATCAGTTTTCACATAAATAACATTCAAAATTTGCATTATATTTTGTAGATCCCATGACTTTAATCGAAATGCATATGCTTTACTTGAAAGCACATTTTCCAAATGAATCACTAAGTTTGGAAAAAGCACAATAATCATATTTTTCAAATTTTATACTGGACACTCAAATTCCGTGAGAGTGGCTACCTATCTCTTGAGTCAAAATACCAGTTTTTTCCCCCAGTCTTTCTAGTATAACATTATAAAAAATTTCAGAACCATATCACAAATAATTACTTATTCATTTACTTTTTTATTTATTTATTTATTTCACTTTTTTCTCTTTTGATTCTATTTCATTGTCAAATGAAAAGATAGTAATTCATTCATTTAGTAGCGCAGTTCGTTGATAAAATAGATAATCTTTCTTCATTTATGTACTTTTAGTTCAAGGGTATATTATTACATACTATTACATGAGCTTTATTTACTTGATTTTTCTTTACTTTTTAGAAAAAAAATGAAGCAAGTTTTAGTCAATAACTTATTTCATATTAAAGGGCCTCCTTTCACCTCTTACAGTTCTCCAGATCACCCATGTCTCCTTTATTTCTTTATCCATCATTAAATAAAGAATTACAAACAGCAATTGAAGATGCAAAGTCTAGTAACCCTGAATTTCCGAAACTTTAATCAAAAAGAAAATTGCAAATATGATTTTTTTTATACCTAAAATATAAAATACGTGTAAAAATTTAGCTAAGAAATTCCACTTGAATAGAAATTCTGAAACATTCATTAATTTTAAATTTTCTTCTTCTTCTTCTTTTTTTTTTTTTTTTTTTTGAAATTTTACTGCACCTTTTGAAATGAAAATTGTTAGAAAAGATGAGTAACAACACATGTAAAGCCAAAGTAAATTTCTTTAATTCAAAACAAATTTAAATTGTTGCAACAAACCTTCCTCTGATTCAGCAGATCCTAAGAAAGGCTGAGTATATGTTAAAAGAGCTTCAATAATTTCAGTTTGTACCTGAGCGGGGAAAAAGACATGCATTAATAATTTAATTTAAAATAATTCAAATATTATATTACATATAACAAATTATTTAAGTAATAGCTTATGTATGCACTGGAAACACATATCTTTGTTTGGAAATATTTTTCATTAATTTTTATTCATCAACCTTGCAATTCAACCTTGCAATGAGCATGCAATTCAGCATAATGTATGCTTGCATGTTCTAAATGCTACTTTTTTGTGTACCAGAAGAACAAAGTTTGACAACTATGAAACACAAGTCAAAAAAAAAAAATGTTAAGAAATAGGAAAAGAAACAAAAATCATTAAGCAACTTTTTTTTTTTCAATAGTAATAAGGAAAATAAAAATACTTACATTCTGAGCAATTTGATATGAAAATGATGATGTTGGAATCAAAAGCATCAATGAGAAAACTTTCAATAAGATTGGGACAGCTGTTAGATCCTTAAACTGCAAAATAAAAGAAATAAATCTGACCACATCACATTTAGCTTGGAAAAACTATGTAAGTAAAATAATTTTTTAGTGCACAAGGGGGAATCGGAAAAATTTTCCCCTGTTGACTGTGGTTGGAGTAGTGTATGAAAGTCAAAAATAGAATGATACATTAAAGATTAAGACATAACTTCATTCTTCCTCATAAGAACCCAGAATATTGAGACATTTGTCATACCACTTGATAAGCTCCAAAAAGCCTTCCAGGAAAAACTCAGAGTTTGTACACTGAAGAAAAGTATAAGGGCTTGCTTGACATCAGAATTGCTTCCAAAGTGAAGACTGAGATTCTGCTTCAAAGCCAAAAACAGATGGAAGTCACTAGGTGTGAGATCAGGACTATGGCGCATGGTGTAGGTGTTCCGAACCGAGAGTTGCAATATGGTTTTGCGTTGCTGACATCGACTAGGGTCGGGTCTTTCATTTTCATCCAACATCAGAACATCAGATCTGAGAAGGCAAGGTTGCTTTTTCCGAATCACCTCTTCTACCTTATATTTTTCTATGTCTTCTTTTGTTTTTTCGAGGAAGACTTTTGCAGCTAATCAAGAGGTATGAAAATGTCTCAATGTGTTTGCTATTTATGTTGACAAATAAAATTTTCTTCTTATGTATCTTATATTGCTCAATTTTTATATATACCTCTGTCCATAATCACCAGGGGAAACTTATTTTCTTACTCATTTGAATCAAAAATATTATGAAGAATTAATTTATATTTATAAAAATACTCTCAATGAATTATTTAATATTTTTATTTATTTATGTTTTTTCTAATAATTTTACTATAACTTTAATCAAAAACACAAAAGGAATAAAACATATTTTTTTGAAATTGATACTTCAGCACTTATCATGAAAATTAAAATTTTTAAATAAATATACACTGAATAATTCAATTTTTGTTTATTTGTTTATGCATCCCTCCAAACACCATTAGTTTTGTTTATTCATTTATTTTCTTTTTAAAGTCAGTTCATACGGCATACTAGTTTACATTTGAAAATGTCATGTTTCATCTTTTTTTCTTTTTTTGCACCATATTTGTATGATTCATGACCAAAAACAGGATGAATTCATTCTAATTTTTAGTGACTGCTGATCATATTCTAATGAAGATTTTAAAGGATTGCCCTAATTTTGGTGGGATTTTTAAAAACTGCAGACCTTATTAAGAACTTATTTAAGATTTATTTACATGAGGATTTAAAGGATTGTTTTTCTATCATAAATTGAGGTTTTTAACTATATTTCTCTCCATTTATTTGGAAGAGAATACTGAACACATGTCACTTCTTTTCTTCACTAGAAAATAACACTATACTTGAGGTAACACAATTAGTAATAGCACTGAAAAAGAATTTTTTATAATCAACTCAATAAAATTAACGCATCAGTTAAAAATAAATTTGTAGTGACATATTAAACAAGAAAATTTTGCTTTAAAGAATCAAAAAATAGTTAAGAATTATCAGACAATTGAAGTAATTTAAAGAAGAAAAAAACTTTCTATTATTTTCAAAATAATGAAAAAAAACTGTAGAGGTTTATTAAAAGTATAAACTCATATAAATTATTAAGAATTATCAATTGATTGAAATAATTTAAACAATGAAAAAACTTTCTATTATTTTCTAAACACTAAAAGAATAGTAGGGATGTATTATACGGAAAACATTACTTTAAAGAATCAAGTAAACAGTTGAGAATTATCAAATGATTCAGGTAAAATTTAAATAATTAAAAATATTTTGTACTATTATTTATAAAAGCATAGGGAAGTATTTATAGGACTCAGGTAATATTTTTGTACTTCATACCTCAGTACCACGACCAAGAATAAGATGTGCTAAAATGGCTCGTAAAATACTGATTGAAGGCTTGACAATGGCAACCACTAAAACGCCTTGCAATCCGACCAAAGCAGGAGACTGATGTGAAGGCTTTAAATATGTATCACAAATATTCTAGTGAAAATGCAAAAAAAAAAATCATTTCAAGAGCAATACGTATAACATTTTAACATTTAACATGATAGCTGGAAAAACAATTTCATCATATGAATATAGAAATAGTGTCACACAGTCAGGGACGTCATTTTGAATTTTTCCGGGGGGGGGGGGGATGTTTAACTTAAAAAGGGAAAAAAGGAAGTTTAACTTGATTTTTTTTTAATGATTTTACTAAAAATAATTATTAAATACATTAAGAACACAATATTTGAAATAGTTTGGTGCAGCATAGCCTATGAAGGCTCTTGTACCATTAAATCCAACAAAAGCAACAATCAAAGTATTTGCTAACAGTCAATTATAAAAAAAATTTAGTGAACTATCATGTTGTTATATTCTACGTATTTGTACAGTGGCCGATAAAAAGCTGCAATTTTCGTTTATTAAACCAAGAGTTCATTTACTTATTCAAATGTTACAAATGAATTAAGAATCTTGTAAATAACAAATAAATGATTATAAAGTGATGAAAGTAATAGATTATCATTTGATAATTATAAGTAAAAAATAATATTGTTTTAAGGCAGGGGCGGATACAAGGGAGGGGCGATGGGGGCGATCGCCCCTCCCTTGAGGGACTCTTCTAAGGCAGTTCTTCGACTTTGAAATTCGAAAAAAAGCAATTTTAGATGATCTTCGAAGATACTATGAGAAGTGGTTGAGATTCGGGGTTCTTACCTGGATTTTTTTCGAAATTGAAGACCGAAGCATTTGTAATAAACATGTGTTAACCAGTGTATGTGAATTAAAGCAGTATATGTGGTTAAAAAAAAGGGGGCAAGCTGAAAAAAAAATCGCCCCTCCCTTAGAGCATTTCTGGATCCGCCCTTGTTTTAAGGTTCCGTTCATGAAAATGCAGCAATGGTCTCCATATATCCAATAACAATATCAATTCAACTTCATACAATGCTGCTAGTGTATATGAAATTAAGTTCAATAAAATTCTACACAACAAAATTTTCAAACAGACGTATGAGAAGTAATGGATTTGTTCTGTTACTAATATTTGTATAAAAATTAATATTAAAAACTAGTCATTCTCAAAGTCAATGTTTCTTTCAAATAGTAGTTCTTTTAAGTCCCTTTTTTGCGACATTTACAACTTCATAATGCAATCTACATCAGTCACTATATTTTCCACAAGATTCACAAAACAAAGTAAACCAATCAGCAACAAACAAATAAACACTACTCACTTGTAAAATTCCCTTTAAGCTATCCATTCCATCATTAGAAAACACTTGTATGATAGCATACATATACTTCAGTTCAGCATTCTCTTCAAGCGTAGAACCTGATTGAAAAGTGAGAAATTTGAAGTCCCAGGGAATAAAGCTTAAAGAGATAACATTTTTCAAAATGAAGGCAATATTTGCTTTTGTTACATGGACACTTCGCAGACAATTCTAAGAGCGATGTGATAATGAGAATGAACTCATTATCCAGGACACTTATATAGATTCCTGGGCCTCAAGCCCAATAAATATCTTTCCTACCAAATTTTATGATTTTAGTTTTAAAGTATTTTTTTTTTCTTTTTTTTTTTCATTCTATAAAGAATAGTAGAAAAACAAAAAAATAAAAGCTCAAATTTTAAAGAAAAACAGTAAAAATTGAAGTAAGACACAACTGTTCAATAAACATTTTTTAAAACTACATTCGATGCTCATTTTTAATAGTTTTTATTTTTCAATTTGCAGTTCATTCATGATGTATAAGCAAAGATTTGTGTCTATCTGCCAGAAACCACAAGACATATGATTTCATAAAAATCAATGTTATAACCTTTATCATTAAAAAATTACAGTCTGATTATATTTTTCTATTCATTCCTCCCTCTCAAAAGGAAAGCATTCATGCCACTTCAACAAACAATTTGACCTCAGTCAGTATTTTTAGCAATTGTTGCGATTAGTAATCAAAACTTGCAAATTTTATGCAAAAGTGCTAAAAGTATATTAACAACACACAAAATTAGGTTAAATTCAAACTTTTGTCCAAGAATAATTTGTGTTTGTTATCTAATTTTGGACAGAAAACTTCATGTCTAAACCAATGTTCCAGCATGCTTCAAACATTTTTTAGAGCTTTCTATATCTTTATTGAAAACTTTATAGAAAAAACCTCAATATCAATTTTAATAAATTTCTTTATAAATAAGAAAAGGGTTTAAAAATAAATCTTTCAAAGCAAAAGTTAAAAATAAAAAATACTACCTGTTGGCACTGTTAAATACTGCAAAATTCGCAAAGCTGTGATCAGCTCTGCAGGTAGTTGAGCCGCATCTTCACAGTGAGATTTTAGAACAGTCATCAATGAAGCCACAGCCTCATGATTATAGCTGGTGATTGAACGTGTTGGGGACATCCACGACCCCAGGTCATGAAGTTTTGGTGTAATCTCTTAAATAAACAAAGGAAGAAATAAAAAGAAAATAAATAAATACAAACATACATAAAATAATATTAAAAGAGCATATTAAAGGGTATACATTTTTTTGTACTATGTCTTATCATCCATAAACTCACACTATTTTGCATTGAAAAAGGTGTTCCTTGTGTAAAGTCACGACAGGTGTAGGCAGTTTTCCTGCTGATTTGTACATTAATACATTGTTCTATACTTTTATTTTTCAAGCACAAAGATATTTATTTATTTCACATATATACATGTTATACATGAAAAAACTGGCAAAAACAGGTTTCAAAAGATTTGGATGTACTACTATTTATAAGCTGTTTATTTTATTTAGTTTTATTTCATATGAATTTGATGAACAAAAACTAAATTTAACTTCAAAATATCTAATATTATTAGGAACATTACTTAGTTAAAAGAAACAAAAGGAAGGAAAAAAAAGAAGAAAAAGTTGGGGGGAGGGGGGGGGAGAAGCTATAAAGAAGGCAGATTTTAAATAGAAGTTTGAATAAATTAAAATTTTGCATTCTTGAAACAAACTAAAGATCACAGGAGCTTCCCTAATTGATTACACCGGAGAATGTCAAAACTTTTCTTATAAAATGACCAAAAGAAAAATCATTTTAGTGTCAAAATTGAGAAAAAAAGTTTCAAGAAAACTAGAAACAATTTAAACCAACCAGCAATGAAACTGTAAACTTATACATACTTATACTAGACAACTTTTACCTTGAAAAGACAAATCATTCCCCTATTTAAGATTAATTTATTCTACAACAAACTGGAGTTAAACAACAATGCTATCAATCTGTTTTTTTAACTATTCTAACTTTAATTTTGTATATTATTTTAATTTGTAGTTTTTTGTCCCCATAGTTTTTAGCTCTTTTTGTTTTAGATTTAAAGAAAATTTTGGTTGTTCATAGAATAACTTTTAATTGAAAACATTTCCATTAAATCAAAATATTACTCTAACTGAAAATAAAACCTCAACTTATACTAGTTTTTACATAGACCAACTCACATCTCAGCATTTTATTTTTATGAAAATCTGTGAATAATTTTTTTTTTTTCAAAAGTGATTCAAAATTAATAATTACTTCAGGATTAAACCTAAAATCAAACACTTTTTCAAGACATAAGCAAAAAACGATCATAACTTTGAGTTATACTGTCAAAACAAAATTCACAAGACTGCAGAAATACTCACCTTGTTGACTCAAATTATAAAGAGCGTCAGAGAATTTCTCTAAAGTTGCTACATTTTCAGAATATTGAGCAACAAGCAAAAGTAATTCTGTCACATAGGCTGTGCAGACAGATTTGCTTTGCTTGATATCAAGTGGTTCATCACCTAAAAAATTGACATTACTGATTTTCAAATAAATGTGAAACACAGTAAAATTGCATTACAGTGAATATGAATACAACGGAAAATTTGCTTCAACAAAATAAACGTTTAGTCTAGCCTTAACCGCTATCATATTGCTTGAATTGAATTACAACAAAATTCCCATTTCAATGGACAAAATTTTAGATCCCTTGAACTTTGTCATAATACAATTCTAATTATAGCACAAATTAAAACCTATATGCTGTCACGTGAAAATATACCTTGATCCAAGTGTGTACATTAGAAGGACTTGTACCTCTATGCTATTTTTATTATTATTATAATTATTATTTATTATCTTTTATTTATTTATTTTTGTTTTTGTTTTTGCTTACATAATGTACATATTATCAAAGCGTATATTATTAACTAACATAGTTTTAGCATAAATGAAAAATGATCAAATAAGCTTTGTGCTGAACAATATTTGAAGTTAATCAACGTAAATAAAGCACAAATAAGGTAGAAAGTACAGCAAATAGCTATTTCAAGGCTACAGTGGAGCCCCTTCCTCAGTGAAAGAAGCTCAGCAAACAACATGAAAGCTGTAAGAGAACTGAGTTCTCTTACAGCTTTCATGTTGTTTGCTGAGCTTCTTGCACTGAGGCTGTAGCCTTGAAATAGCTATTTGCTGTACTTTCTACCTTATTTGTGCTTTATTTACGTTGATTAACTTCAAATAGTTTTAGCATATACAAGTATAGTGCCTGCCGCTAATAAAATCACTGGATTATAAAATCAGCCGCTTTATAAAATCAAATCTGGAAGAACAGAATCATTACTATATCAAAACATGTTTAAAACCATCCTTTAATAAAATCATTAGCACCGTTTTATAAAATCAAGTTTTTGGGGAGTATTTGTGAAAAAAAAGGGGGGGGGGGGCGCTTGTCTGAATAAAACCATTTTCTTTCTCTTTAAGATTACTGAGGTTGACATTTTATATCATTCAGTTTGAGTAAAAATCGTTCGCTAGAAAAACATGCCTAAACGTCAAGATTTAAGAATGATCTTTACTTTCACATTCTGTTTCTCAAACAATCAGTCAATATTTTAAAACCCCTGTGTAATTTAAAAAATGTATTTTTTACATTTAAGTTAAATTCAAAGTGTGTTTTAATTGACTGAATGTAAAATATTGAGAATAGTAATAAATTATTTTTTTATTTTGTGAAAACTTTAAACCCTTTTCTTCCTGAAATTATATAGATGCCAGTTTATAAAATCAGCCGCTTAATGAAATCGAACACCCTCGGAACAAATGTGATTTTAATAAGCGGCGGGAACTGTACTAAGATTAAATTAAAAATTAAAACAACCCCCATTCTGCTACTTTTTCATTATATATATATATATATATATATATATATATATATATATATATATATATAATAGTTAGAGTTAACTCTTTATGGAGTTAACGTTTTGTGAGGTTAAAATTTTAATACTTCTAAATAAGAGCAAACAGCAGACATAATAGCCCGTCTAAACACACTCCACACCTGCGTCAAAAAAAAAAAGAGTTAACCCTTTGTGAGGTTAAAATTTTAATACTCTTAAATAAAGCTATATAATAAAAAAAATACCTATGTGTTCTAAGACAAATTGTATTTTCAAGCATTATTTGATAAACAGGAAAAGATGTTCAAACCATAATAAAATATAACAAATCAATTCATGGGTAACACATTTTATACTCCATGAGAATGTACATACAGCTACAGAAGCATTCACAAATATTCTCACCTGACATTTGAACAAATGGCAAAAGCGCATTCAAATTCTCTGCTGTTGTTAAAACATTTACGACCGAGGAACGACCCACTAAAGAAAAGATCATGGTGTACATATGATGAAGGGCTGAAACTGTGTCAGGTTCATCAAGCACTTTCTTTACATTTCCTATGAAAAAGTTTTTCTGTCAGTTCAAGTTTCCAAAAAATAAATTAAGTAATAAATAAAGTAAATGTTAATCACACTCCTTTATTTTGAGAAAAAAAGGAGGTAGAACTTAGGATATTCAAGCAATTATCTACAAAGATGCATTTTTAATCAAAGGGGCAAACTTTAGGGTATGAAAATGCAATAGGACAAATAAGTGAATTTGAGCAAACTAGCTTACGTTTTAAACATGCTTCAGTTCTTACTCCAAGCAATCAAGCATTTCTTCAATAAAATGGTGCTGATATAAGAATGTCGTTGATGAGAACTTTATTTTTTCTGCTGTTAATTTTTCTGTAGAAAGAATAGACTGCTCCAACTGAATAACTTCAACTTGGTCAGATGCTATCACTTTACTAGAAATGGTTTTATTTGCTGGATTTCCAAAAAAGGAGAAGCAATTTATGATTTTTTTTTTTTTCAAATGTATCATTTGATATGCCAATTAAAAAGTATCCTCATTTCAAAAGAGGAAGATGATTATCTAGTAAACAAATGTTACCTCAATTTTTGATAAGAAAATGTTTTAAATAATGATAGAAATGTTACACAAACAGAATATTTTTTTAAAGAACAAACCAATATGAAATATAGACCAATTTATATGAGAAACAAAAAAAAATGTTAATAGGAGCTGCTACACATAAAAGAACAGAGCACAAGTAGCTGCTTTTTATTAATAAATTGATTAATGAATTGATTAACATATTAGTTTTTGTAGCGGGCAGTCATTTTATTCTGTAGAATATTAAGTAACACTTCATATAGGAACAACTCAGGAGGGGGAGCACATGAAAAAAATATGAAGGAAAAACAATCATTAATGAACACAATTTCACATTAAATTGCTTTGCATATAATTAAATATTTATTTAATCTGAAATACAAAAAATAAATTCCTCTAATGCTTTACATATTTTTTAAAATGTGCTCCCTTTAAACTAGATAAAAACATTACATTTTGCTTCGAAAATTCCAAATAAATGACAGTGTACCCCTGATTATTTGCGTTTCGAATTATCACGGGACTTTAACACTTTTGTTTTTTTCCCTTTAGGGTGAAATGCAGAAAAATGAAAGTGCATTATTGGTCATTTTTAACCTTTAAAAGAGATTTTTTTACATTCAATATTATCACTTCTAGCAATAATTTAAATGTGCATATTGTGCCATTGACTTTGTTTAGCTACCCCGTACACTACTATGGTTTTTTACCTAGTTTTCTGATTATCCACAGTATTTGCTTATGCATGGTTACACTTCCACCTTATTCTGCGGATAATCAGGAAGTTATTGTACTTGACAAATTGTTTTATTACCAATTTAATACTGTTATTGATCAAAGATATTATGATATCATACCTCGTACATGATAAGCCATTAAGCAATCAATATACAACAGAGTTTGTAAATGATATGCAAGCTGCATGCCTAAATTTTGAGCGGTATTCTCTTCAGTAGCTTCTTCACGAGCTTCATCCTAAAGAATAAAATTAGCAGTTAAGATAATTTTCAGTGATCAAATTAATTAGATTTTACTGCATCTAACTGGGTGTACTACAGAAGAATAATTAAAATTTGAAAAGCAAACTGAAAATGAAACTTGTGTTAGTTAATTTAAGAATTCTACTACAGATTTCAGTTTTATGAATTATTTTTAAAAACTTCATTTTGTTTTTAATCAAAAATATTTAGTTGAATAGCTGTAATAAATGTAGCTTCAAGCAGAAAATTTTCTGAGGTACTTTTTTGGGAAAAATCAGAAATATTATTTCATGGAGCCTCCTGAGTAAAAAATAGAAGAAAATCTTTAATAGACATGGTGAACAAAAATAATGTTACAAAAAAAAAATGTATGTAAAATTATGTAGGGTTTTTTTATTATTATTTTTAGAACCTTTTAAGAAGAAATTCTTAAAATAATATCTTTCTTAGAGAAAATTACAAAATACCAAAGTTTGAAAAACAGCGATTCCTTAATTAAAGATTTAACTTTTTTTTTGTTGTTTTGTTTTTTTTTTCTTTTAAATTAACTTCATGTTAACCACACAACATTTCAAATCCGTAAGTAAAAAGATAGTTAGAAAAATATATCGAATTCTTATAAAATTGACGCTTAATAGTTTGATTTAAAATGAAGATTATATATGAAAAATCTTACCACAGTATGTAGCAGTGCTTTCTGAATTCCATTCACAACTTCTGAATTTGACAATAGGAACACCATTCCCTCTTGAGAAGAAAGCAACTCCATGAAGAATTCTTTCAAAGTTGCCAGTAGTACAGGATGTCCCGATAAAGCCGGAGAGGAAAGAAGTACAAATGCATTTTCCAGTAGCTTGCTGAAAAATGAAATTATTGTTCTTGAACTTGATGTACTCATTTGTATGCAATAAATTAGTTATCCAAAGTCAGATTGACAAATTTACTGAAAACTTGTAAGGTCCCTTCTATACAAAGGAGTCCAAATAACTCTAGATAGCATGTTTGAAACGGATAACCAATGCTCATTGTATTAATGCTAATAAAAATAATTTTAATGTCCATTTCAGTAAGCTGTAAAAAACAATGGATGTTTTGGTTAGGAAACTCAAGTTAACTATAGTCAATTAGGGTAAGTTGAGCCATGAAGGGTAACTTCACACCATTTCGTATTTTTATTACATTTGGCATCAAAAAGAACAAATTTTTGAAAGCCTAATGTTGCACTTCGCTGTGAAGGTTCAGTTCTTAACTTTTCTTTACCAAATAAGTTAGCTGCAACTCTGCACAGCTTATTGTACAAGGCGGCACTCATGAATGCAAATTTTAGGTTGCAGAATTTTTTTTTACCCTATGCTCCATGCAATATAATAAATGACAGAAATCTTGTGATGCAATGAAATAAAAATGAGAAGTTTTTAAGTATTTCAAAAATATATAGATTTTTTTTAATTGATTTAAGTTGCACTATTTTTATTTGAATGATACATTTTACATTAAACTTCTAATTTGGCTTAAAGTGAACCCAAGGGGGATTTATAAAGGATATGCAACAACCCAGTTTATTACCAAGAGTAGGGATTGTGATATTGCATCACATCGTTAGGTTTTTTTCAGTTTTTCAATCATTTTGCAACCTATCATTTACGATCGCTTAACGATAATCTCCCGCGTTTTTTTTCTACAACTCTTTAATTTCACTTTGGAACGCCTTCCCATCTTAATCTTTTTACTGCCCTTAATCTTCCGCGCACTTAGATGCATCATTTAAGCATTTTCGGTTAAATTATCGCGTTTTCGAATCGCGATTTTCCTAATTCCCTTTTTTCAAAATCTCGGTTTTTTTATATTTCGCCATCTTTAGCCATTTTGAAGGGAGCTCTTCGAAATTCTTTCCATCCTCCCGCCTTGGTTTTCGATTACCGCCGGGTCACTCTTTGAACCACGCTACACGCTATTGGCCGAAATTCCCCTGAGACACCCCCGCTCGCATTCTTCAGGACATTGACTTCTAACTGACGCTAGCCTTGATTGGCTGGCTCAAGGTCAGACGCCGGAGTCTAGTTGATAACAAACTAAAGTTTAATATGTATTTACTGGAACTTACTTGTCTTTAAATCTCATTACTTAACACATTATATAAAAAACGAGTAATTTAGTCAACCTACGTTGCATCCTCGAGCGGCAAGCTAAGTCGGAAGTAACCTAAGAGAAATCAACACATGACGTCACCACAAGAATGAGAGAGGAGGAATCAAGCTAACTCCTGCCCGAGGGAAGAGCGGAGGACGACGTCATCCTGCTGTGGAACGTTCTAGAAGTTTTTGCACACGGCTCTCCGGTGACGGCACGTGCGA
>JAXGGA010009165.1:0-52776 GCA_038373865.1 Uloborus plumipes | reverse complement strand
AGACTTGGACACGCCTATCTATATATATAAAAATGGATATATGTCCATTATTGTATATATATATTGTATGTTTGTTCCTAGGGATGCACCGATAAGCAAATTGGCCGATTACCAATTACCGATTAATCGGCAGTTGATAATCGGCCGATTAATCGGTCAAGCCGATTAATGATTAAAATGGTTGTTTTCAGTACTACCAATTTCACCATTACAGTTTTTTCTTCGTTTTTTTTTTACAATTCTAACTTTTGAAATAGTTCCTAATTTTTTCTTCCACTTTCCTAATTTTCCCAAAATAATTTCAAAATTTTATCAAATTTCTCTGAACTAATTTTCATATTCTTGTCAATAATATTGCATTAACACATTGCTAATTATGTAAACTAGACATGAAAATTCAAAAAAAAAAAAAGAAGGGAAGTTTGTGTGGTGAGCAATCCAATTTTGAAGTTCTTTCAGTTTCAATTTTTCAATTATTAGTAGCTATGTAATTCAAGACTTTTATTCTTTGTGAAAATTGAAGATTATCTAAAAGCAAGGAGAAAAGTATCGACGCATGAAAAATGTTGCTACATTAACTATGTGTATTTTTATTCAAAAAAGGAGAATTAATGTATTAAAAACTTTACATCAACGGTGAGGATTATTATTACTGTTAATAAAATTATTCATCATAATTTCTTAGTAAAGGTTTACTTTAAAAAATAATATTTAAAAAATATTTTTCCCGCCGATTAATCGGCCCGATTTTGCCGATTATTAATAGTCGGCAAAGTGGCCGATTATGCCGATTAATCGGTGCATCCCTATTGGTTCCTAATACAAATCCACAGTTTTCGTCGGATTTTCATCAAACTTGGCACAGAAGTTGCTTGATGATTTTGCATTCACATAGGTGGGGTTTTGAAATTTTAAAAAATCCAAAAAAGCTCCAAATTCAACTTTTTTGTCTCAAAATGGCCATTTTCTTTCAGTTTTGAATAGATAGAATAATAGAGATCAGAGGCGGACTGGCGGTAGGCCACCTGCCCGCGGGCAGGTGCGCCCTCTGGCCTGTGCGCCCTTGCGCCCTCAAAACGTGTACACTTTTTTTTTTTTTTTCTTTTAATGTAATTTTAAAGGTTTGAAAGCAACCCTTAACAGTTTGAACAATACCCAACCCTCCCCCCCCCACACTGCCAGTGCGCCTTTAAACTTAAGTTAATTACTTATTTTTCACTTTTTTCCCGTTTGAAACATGTAAATTAGTCAATAAGCGTTATCAGAAGGCGGTTCTTATTGTATCCAGAAGTGATAGGTAGTCTGTAAGGGGATCTCATCCGAAGTTAACGTCCTCCAGTCTGTGCGTCCTTGCGCCGTGAACAAAGCCCCCCCCCCTCTTTTTTTTTTTTTTTAAATCTTTACGTTCGAAGCACGGAAAGCAATCAATAAAAGATTGAAGAAGATGGTTATATACTCAATAATGTACCTGTTATAATTAACTTTTATTTATTGCACCCCAGACGTGATAGGTTGTCGGAAAGAGGGATCTTTGCCAAAAAAATACAGCTCCTTCCAAGTTGTACGCTCTTGCGCCCTCGAACCTGTGCGCCTTCGTTTTTTTTCCACCTTACTTTCGGAGAGTATAAAACAAGGCAGTCCAGTCGGAGGGGGGGGGGTCTTAATCCAAAGTGAGCGCCCTCCGGCCTATGTAATGTTGCACCCTCGAATCTAGTTGACTTGGGTGCCCCCCCCCCCTTTTTTTTAATTCGAAGCGAAGGAAACAGTCTATAAAAGTTTGCTGCATGAGTTTATAGTTAATATTGTGCTATGATTCACTTAAATTCATTGCCGCCCACACGCCCCCGGAGGTGATAGGTAGTCTGGAAGGAGGACCTTTAACCAAAAAAAAAAAAAAACATCTTTCTCTGGGCTATGCGTCTTTGCGCCTTCGAACCTGTGCTCCTTTGGTGTTTTTTTTATTTATTTATTTACTTTTTTTTATTTTTTTGTTCGAAGTGCGTGAAGTACTTAATAAAAGTTTTAGAACAAGGTTTAAATGAATAGCGTAAAAAATAAACTTTGAATTCATAGCCCCTCAAAAGGGATAGGTAGTTCGGTCTTAAACCAAAGTGAGCGCTCTTATTTTTATGCGTTTTCCTCTCTCTTTTGTGTGTGTGTCAAGTCAAAGTGTCAATCCACCTTGACTGAGGTTACGAATTCATGTGTGGTGATGCTGGTTAGAGAAATCGGTTGGCTATAGATTCTTCAGACAGGTATTTTTATGATGTTAGAAAGCTGCATGAGTAAGCAATTGAATTATATTGCACTGAAAAACGTTAGTTTTGACTAAAATAAAATTAAATAATGATTTACTGAATATTGTGTAGGTGATTGCCTGGCTTCTCCCTATTTTCATGAGCATTTTTATATTAAGCGGATCATCAAAACAGCAGTAAGTAAGTAAAAATACAGCAGATAATACCCTTAAACCGCTGAATCTATATATACGCACACCATAATTCTTTATACATCGTACAATTTTTCGAAGGTAAACAATAAATTGAAAAAACCAATTTCTGTATTTTAAGCACAACAGCTAATATGTAACCATTTAGTGCAGGATGAAGCTCTGTTATGAAGCCCATTTATTTGTGAATAATGGTTAAAATTGTATTTTATTTAAATCTATATACGTGTTCCATGGTGTGCATTTTAACGATCTTTTATATTGTACTAGCCGGGTACTCGGCCCTGCCCGGGTTTCAATGGGTGTAGGGTGGTTTAGTGAAACTCATTCATAAATTTCCCAACACTAAAGTGTATATCTATAAACATAATGGCTACTTCTGTAAACAATGGCTATGTTATGGATAAACTATAAAAGAAATAATGCAAGCTAAAAAAAAATAGCAAGCTACAAATAATGTTTGAGTAAATAGGAAATGTTATAAGCTTGGTATATTAAAATAAATATATATTTACAATTTCAATCGCACTGAAATTGACCATTTCCAAATATTGCTCGTTAAATAAGTCCCATTATTAGTTTCTATCCTGGTGACAACATTGGTGAGGTGAAAACATCTTATGTACCTAATTTAGAAATTTTTTTGACTGTAAACACTTTTTATTCTCTAATTATTGCCAAATCAACTTTTTTTATTTCACCCGTTAGCGATTGTTGGCTCAGATAAATATAAAAATCCTTAGAAGGCAATTAATTCCATATTTACTCCAGAGAAGCCTTGGTTCAAAATTTTCAATATGATTACAATCAATATTGTTGCTGCATGGCACCAAATTTTTGCAACAATGGGTTGAAAATTTAATCATTTAATGGGAAAATGACATAAAATTAACTGTTTTCCATAATAACTTTTTTAAACTAAGCTTTTTAGAAATAAATTATAGCTTATCCTGCTCCCTGTTACTGTAGCTATCTACGGTGAAAAAATGGTTAAAATCGGTTCAGTAGTTTGGAAGCTTACCCTGCACATACGTTTTCAAAAGTAGTCTTTTATGTATATAGATTACAAGATCGGTTTTGAGCTAATATTTAGAAAAGTGCCAATTTGAGTCCCAAGTAAATTTTCACTAGTATTTCAATAACTAGTTAAAAAAAATAATTTTCCCCAGAAAGATGACAAGGTTTTGCTTTCATTTCATTTAATAACATCAGAAAAAAAAATTTTTAGCAAATATTTTTTTTATATTTCAAAAATCAGATCGGTAACGTGTCCCCAGTAGCAAAGCTTTGCATGCAAACAGGTCATGCGCACTTTCTAACTCCCCCTCCCCCCAAAAAAAACGCACTTACACAAAAAACGATTCTATTTTTACCCCTTTGTTAATATTTGACTTTATTTTTTGTTTTAATCGATTTCTGATTTTCTAGCCTATGCGAAATAAGGGTGTACCTCAGTTCCGCCGTCAGAGCGGTAACAATAACTTCCGATCTATATTTAGGCTCTCAAAATCATTTCCTGCACCGATACCACGTGATACTGAGTACCTGGTGTGATGTTTTATCGCATTGTAATTAAACATTTTCATTTCTGCATCTAAAATTATAGGTGAATTCTTTTAAACTGATTTATAAAATGTGTGTCATTTAAGTCATCATTTCGGTAATACACGTTAAAATGCTCAGTTTTTATTATTTTAAAAGTTATTTTATACATAAGTACATTAGTTGATTACAAGTGAAAAAAACATGTGTTTGATTTTGGTTTCGCTCGATCGACTCGGAAATAAAAAAAAAACTTTTTCGGTTTGTCAGATCGGTAACAGTCAGAGCGGTAACATTGAAAAACAGCGAATATGTTACCGAACTGACTCTCACGTTTCAGAATTATTGAAAAGCAAAAATCATAGGTTTTAGCCATATATATTGAATATTTTTGTTCTTAAAAAATGAAAAGCAATGAGTTTTAGCTTGCTCCATTTGTGGTTTGTATGACCTGACAATAGAAGTTAGTAAAATAAGAAAAAATGACACTGCAGAAATTAAGTTAATTATTTATTATTTTATTTATTTATTTTTTTGGTGCTTCAATTTCTAATAACTTCGCTAAATAACTAGATAATAACTAGCATGCTAAATTTGAATTTCTGATCGAGAAATTAAATTTACTGCAACTAATTAAAGAAAAGCAAGCAGCAGAGTTGTGTGTTGAAAAAGTTGAAGTTGTGTGTTGTTTCAAAACAGAACAAATGTTTTAGGGCTGCGCCGATAAGCAAATTGGCCGATTACCGATTACCGATTAATCGGTTGTTGATAATCGGCAGATTAATCGGCTGAGCCAAAAACGATAAGAATGATTGTTTTTAATACTACAAATTCACCATCACTGTTTTTTCTCTCAAGAATTCCGAGTTTAGAAATAGCAAGTAATTTATTCCTGAGAGAAGATTTTTTTCCCGTTCTCTTAATTTTCACAAAATAATTTCAATATTTTATCAAATTTCTTAGAACCAATTTTTACATTGTTGTCAATAATATTACTTTAACACATTGTTAATGAAAATTATTGGACATAAAAATTCAAAAAAAGGGGGGAGGGGGAGAGTCTGTGGGAGGCGGTAATTTTAATTAGGAGTACTTTTAATTAAAAATTTTAATAATCAGTAGCAATTTAATTCAAGACTTTTATTCTTTGCCAAAATTAGAGGTTATCTAAAAGCACTGTGCTAAGTAGAAAACTATCGCCGCATGAAAAATGTTGCAACATTGTTTGTGTGTACATTAAAAGTAGGAGAATTAATTTGTTAAAAACTTTATATCAACTGTGAGGGTTATTATTACTGTCAATAAAATCATTCATCATAGTTTCTTAGTGAAGGTACACTTTAACGAACAATATCAAAAAAAATAATTACAGCCAATTAATCGGCCCAGTTTTGCCAATTATTAATAATCGGCAAAGTGGCCGATTATGGCCGATTAATCGGTGCATCCCTAAAATGTTTTATTAGCTTGGATTTGGTAATCTCATAATTGATTTATCTAAAAACCTTTTCGCTAATTTTTATTTCCAAGAAATTCTTTTTTATAATGAAATTTTATTTTTTAGCTAATATATATATTTTAATATTACTATTTTAATTCTATGTTAAAAAATGCAAGGAAATGATATCATTTTTAGAGATGTTAATGAAGACTGAAAGCACAAACTCAGATATGCAGCTCATATTAACATCAGAACTGTAACACTTATCAGATCTGTAACGGCCTAAAAGTGCGTCCTCTAAAGAGGGGGTAAATAACTTCCTTGATCTCCCACCTTTTATTTTCTTGCATTTAGACCCAATTTAGACTTAGAATCCAATATTAATTTTTTTCTGCAAAAATTTTTTTAAATCAGGAAACTCCAACTTCAAATTGGCACTTTTCAAAATATTGGCTCTATTAACACAAAAACGATAAAGCACTCTTCTGTAACATATATCATACCAAACTTAATTTTGCTGTAAGAAAAAAAAAAGAGACCCTTGCGGATAATTCCCGCAGAAAATGTGTGTGTGGGGGGGGGTGCTATTTTGAAGTGCGCCCTTTGGAGGTTTGGGTTAGCGCCCTCATGGGGGAGCCAGTCCGCCCCTGATAGAGATAAGTCTTTAAGAACACAAATTGATAAAATTCAACATATTCAGATATGAGTATTCTCCAACAAAGATTAGGATTAACAATGAATGCTCAAGTTAAGGTTCACCTATTTCATTTTAGCATGAAATAAGTTAAACATAAAAATGCAATACCGGGCAACGCCGGGTATTAATCTAGTCGTTAAATAAAGAAGTTCGGAAGTTTTAATGGGGTGGCCAAGAACTTCTACAGCGTTTCACTGTCCATTTTCTTGTACTATACAATTGAACCTCTTTGAAAACAATTCTTTAAAAATGCAAATATTTTGGTTACATTCAGGATTCGTCTTAACAGAGAAAACATTGAAGCTTTTTTAGGGAATTGATTAGGGTCACATGGATCACTTTCTTTCTGGGGTAAATAATGGTCATTCACTGCTTACTGTTAAATATTTTTACAAAACAATTATACATTGTTCTGCCATCCTTTCCATTAAATTTTCTTTTACGAAGATACAAAAATAATGCAACAGCAGAGTAAATAAGAGAAAAAACAATTTTCACACCTCTATAAAAACATCTTCAGAAACCTCCGAAAATCGTGATATTTTTAAAGATTCATATCAGCAACACACTTACGAAAGAAGAATTTTGTCGGTGTAATTTTTTAACTGCAAATGGTCTAACCCAGGGCTTCTTAAACTTCTGTCATTCACGACCCCATTTATGATTGCGAGTTTCTTGACGACCCCATACAAATATAAAAGAAAAACAAATTAATATTTTTTGATGATTTATTTATTAGGTAACAATATACATATACATATGAAAATGTATAAGTTTAGAATTCGTTTTGAAACATACAAAAATCTAAAATTAAAAATTGCACAAAAAATTATAAAATTGTATTTATTATAGTTTCAAAAATAAAAGTGGATTCTCACCGTCTTAATTCTCTCGAATATATTCAAGTAGTTGCGTGGTAATTATTAAATTAAAGTATAAGTAAAAAATTTAATTAGATAGATGTGCCTGTTTTTTATTGCATAACAAATCAAATCTTGGTGGAATGTTTGAAACTACTAGACGTAAGACCTCTTCAACATTTTTTAACGCTGAACGATATTGGGGTTATATATAAATATTTGACATTAAAATATCTCGCGACCCCAGAATTTTGCTACGCGACCCCAAATGAGGTCGCGATCCATAGTTTAAGAAGCCCTGGTCTAACCTTTTCCATACCTACATACACTCTTTCTTATTTAAAAAATATATAATGTTAAAAGTAGACTGATTTATATCCCAGCTTAATGGGGTAATTCCTGGTCACCGGGGTAATCCTTGGTCAGTATATATTTTCTGATATTTTAGGTATTTTTCTTATTTATTCCTACGACAATAATATCAGTATTTACTGTAATATATATTTTGCTCTGCCAAACTCTATCGCAAAAAGAAATTTTAATGCTCCAAAGGATGCTACATCACCTTTAACTGTATCACGCCCTTTTGCCTTGCAAATAAAATTGAACATTGCAGATAAACTTTGTCAGCAAGCCATTAAGGTACACCATTTCTACTCTAGAATCTGGGGGAATAAAAATCATTAAAACTAGAAATTTGAAAGAAAATATATTGAAAATCTGAAAATTCATAAAATTGACAATGAAGGACAATATACTTCCTAAGGTTCATCCGAGGTGCAAGGAGGAAGTTCTTGAACTTTATTTTGTTTCTTTCTTTTCTTGTGATTAATTGTCTGAACTCTGAACAACCGGTTTCGTACATGTTTACAATTTCGGTTTTCGCTACCCTTTTATTACTACTGTTTTCTCTTCTAAATACCCATCGCCCCCCAATCTCCCATTAAGAATTTGCCGTCTCTTTGAGGAGTCAAATCGCCCCTTTGGGGGGCGAACACCTCGCTGCTCTAGAGAGGGCGATGCACAGTGGTTCGAGGGCGGAAAAAATAGGCATTTGAAAGTTTGAACATAGAAATTTTTTAATGTCGTAATTACTTAGCCCTTGAGTTATAGTAACATACGCCAGAAGATTTATTTGGAAAAAAAATTTCATATTACCGAAAATGAGCCAAGAATGTTGAATAATTACGCTTTTAATTAATTTTGGACGTGACCCTATGCTGCAGTTAAAGTTCATACGTTCAATAATCCGAATTTAAATTAAAAAAAATTATTTCACATTGTTCTTTCACACCTATAGGAAGCCTATTACACCAGAAATAAAAATTACAGTTAATAAAAATTTAAAATTATCTGAAGCGAAAAAAAAAGTAATTGCGAAAAAATTTCATGAAATATATTGAGGCATTTACTTTTATCGGCGGCTTCCGGTGAGCTAAAAGCTATATGGACAAATAGTTTGAACCTTCCTGTAACTAAACAAAAACATTTTAGCTGCGACCCCCTGCGACTGTGGACGTGGCAGATGTTTTCATTTGAATCTCACTATTTACAAACACCAATATAGTAAACTAAAAAAAAACTAAAAAATAACGTGTCATGATATAACGGGGACAAATTGATTTTTATCAAAGAGATTGGTCGTCAAATTTGACGTTTTCCAAAAAAAATCTGCACCTCAAAGCCAGACGAACGTAAGGCCCGAACTCCACATAAGCGGAAAATCGACGGAAACAGAAAGCAGAAACTGAAAACACAGGTTTTTCCCCTTTCTGCTGGACAGAATCGCAGCAGACTCGGAAGTAGAAAAATTTCAACTTTTCTGCCGCTGCTCGCTTTTTAACAGCCAATAGGAGCTCGTCTTCAAATTCTGAAGGATTAGCCATGGTGGCTCCCGTATTGCTCTGAAAACTACCTGTTCGGCGGAAACTCAACTGAAACAGAAATTCCGTTTCTGTGTACGCTTTCGGTTTTCTGCTCATGTGGAGTTCAGGTCTTAGTCACATTTTCACTACTTGTTAAAGAGAGCGATCTGCACTCATGGGATTTTTTCCGCTTTTTCCCCGTTTCGAACCACTGTGCGATGGGCTCAAAAAAGTTAGGAATCGCTGACTTCTAGTTGCCCAGAATGGTCTCTTTGCAACGCCGCCAAACCATTTCTCGTTTAATACCACTCCAAATAAGTCAAAGGCACTAACGACTTCGCCACGATGCTTTAAACGACAGTGCTGAAAGCGGCTGCGAGAGGTTATCTGACAGTGTGAGTTACGTTTGCATCTAACCATGAAACACGGTGTCTTGCTTCGGAATTACATCAGCATGAGCCGATAAACCCGATTTGCATATCCTCATCGACGCCTACACAGCTTTCGGCATTTCCTTCGCTGTCGATATATTTCACACACCTATTAAATCCAGAGTTATTTATCAGGTTATCTGACCATCTATCTATACGGCTATCTGGGAATTTATCGAATTTTCTGTGTAGATTTCTCTTGGTAAAGGATAAACACATGCCCACCGGTAAAGAAAAATATCTTAAACCAATTTCTGCTCGACATTTTTTTTCCAAAGATATTTTGTGTACTGGTAACGAATATTGTTTAATGAACGGGAAAAATTATTTAAAAAATACTACGTAAAATTTTTTTATTAAGAAAAGAAAAATCGTTCTTTAAAAGAGACACTAGACACCAGAGGGTGCATACTTTTTTTACTAAAATGTTTTTCTGCCTACGATATAATATCTAAAAAGACATTTTATAAGAAGAAATAAAAGCAGCAATTAATATTAGTTGGGAAGCTGGGAATAACTTTGAAAACTTAGCTTTTTTTCTTGAGATTGTGAACGATGTCATTCTTGATAAAGACCACATTAAAACGGCTACAGAGCACACTTTACAATGTTTACGTGCAGCAATCTGTTAATAATGAATTGAAACAATACCAAAGTAATAATTTAACACTATTAATTGGTTGAAATGTTCATTTTTGGAAAATACAGACCCACTTTTTGGACCGTCCATAAAAAGGGACGCTAAGCATTAATGGTTTAAAAGATTTTTTAGAAATAAAGCTGTTTTTTTTCCATTTAGATTTTAAAAGGCTGCATTCGTAATTAAAATGTACAGAAACATTTTTATCGTGAGAGTTAAAAGTAACGGGGAGGGAAAAGGGAGGTAAAAAAAAAGCAAATGAATTTTAAAAAAGAAAGAATTATATGAAAGAAAAACCCTTAAAAAAGCTTTTAAATGGATGACTTGAGGCTTGAGCCAAAGAAAACTTCTAAAACCTGGATTATTTGAAAAGTTTTAAAAATCCAAAATCTGCACGAATCTAAGCCTGCTTAGTCTCAGCTTTGAAATTGATTTGAGAAATTTATTAACACTTAGCTTCATAAGTACTGTTAGTGTTGACGTGTCTTCAGTAAACACTAGTGAAAGATAGGGTGTTATTGCCTCGATATGTTGGACTTCTTGTGTACTTTACGTACATCATGCAAAGACAACACAAGTATGATTTGCAGCCCAAAGAGAAGGACATAACACCCAGGGCACCGACTGCAATCGAACCCACATCCTCGGTCCAACCCCTCTTTCACCTTATCTTTCTATTAGAAGCATATTGACTACGCATTTTCCTCCACTTTTCTGTGATTTTTTTATGTCATATTTTCATTGAAAAATGAGAATTGTGAACATGTCGACGGCCACTATCAGACTATCGTCTTTATAAACCCAGTCATTTTTATTTTGACTATAGCTTACATAGGTTACTACAATTTTTTGAATTCTTTTTTGTGCTTAATGTTTAAAATGAACATTTCAGGAGCCATTTAATATTTTCCTCCATCGGACATCCCATCGGCCAAAATTTGCCATCGGTCGAGCGCTAATGATAAGTCGTGAGAATTGTCTACTTCGTGTCGTCCCGCTTTGTACATCATTAGAACATAGGGCTTCCAGCTAAGCATCAACGTCCGAAGATTAACAGGATACTGGACCACTGTTTAGCTTTCGAGCGCGAATCTCTGGGAAAATCGGAGGGTGGTAAGCGTCTCACACATGCAAACTAAACAAGAGAAAATCAATTTTGCACGGAACGGCAATTTCTCAGAACAATTCCACCACCACACGGGAGGAGCAAAGTAAATAATACCTTCTGGGGGAGGATTCTGGGCCATTCCATTATGGAGTATTATTCAAAGTTCCAGCTGAGTTGACTTTTTATGTCCCAAATTAATTTAACAATGACTTTTTATACATTCTTTTGGTTTTTTGAGTTTAAAATACAGCAAAAAACATTTCTGTGGCTTGGTTCTAAAAGGGCCTCAGTCAAGAAGGTTTTATTCGAGAAAAAGGCGATGAAAGATATTTGAGATTTTTTAGAATGCTATAACTTTCTTATATTAAGATTCCATTATTATTTTTTGGTATTTGTTTATTGTTAGTGTAAAGAAACATTATTTTATCATATGAAATTTTTTATACATTATATGATATATTATATAAATATATAATATATATAATAATTTATATAATATATATATATATATATATATATATTATTATATATTATATAGACATTGGCCTTTGTAGAATTAGAGTTTTACTAAATTGGAAACTTTTGATGTAAGTAACACAGAATGTGAAAAAATTGACATTGGCCCTTTTAGAACCAAGCCACAGATTTTTAAAGAGTAAAAAAAAAATTTTTGAAAATTTTGGGGGTCTAAGACCCCCTATGCCATAGGGCCCCCAAGAAAACTGTTTCTGATCACAGGTACCATCTTACGGGCTCTCAGCTCTCAGTGAAGACACAAGGAGTGGTACTCAAAAGCTTCAGCATGATTCCAGCCATCCAGGATTCATGACACTGAATTAATGTAAGCGGGACATTTGAGTCCCGTCGGGACATAAACGGTTAAGGTAGTAGTCTGGTAACTTATGCCTATTTTCATGACACTTGTCATAAAACATTAAATTATATTACACATGATTACACGTAAATTACACAAAATACCATTATCGAAAGATAGTGCAATGTTTAAGGTAGTAGTCTTGTAATTTGGGTTCAGAAAATCGAACATAAAGTACAATGTCTTGAGAATATACTTTGAAAATTTCAGACAGAAGTTCGAAATATTTCGGGAGTTAGGCAGGAATTCAAGTGAAACAGGCGATCGCAAATTACAATCGCCACTGGAAATGAATTACATTAGAACGTTTCTTGATAAAAACATCGTGACGTCAGCGTGACGTTTGCCTATGAAAAACGAGCTAGATAAAACGTCACAGCCTACTTGGCGAATAAGAGGAGATCGCTGACTGCTTGTGAGCTCTTATTGGCTCCACCCGTAGTGACGTCAGTGCCAAGTTAAGTTGATGATAATGTAATTCACTTCCAGTCGCGATTGCAATTCGAAGCGATTGCAATGGTGTTTCACTTGAATCCCTGCCTTAGAACGAGTTTCCTAGAGCGCCTCGGAGTTTGTTGTTGAACTTTAAACGCGTTTTTCTCAAAACACTGTTTTTCTGGTCGACCCGGGTCCTAACTTTTTTTCTGCTGAACCGATTGCTTTCAAATTTTAACAGGCTGTTCTACACACTTATAGTTCTCGTCGGAACTAACGATAATTTTTTTCACCCCTAACTTTTTATTTTACAACCCTTTCTTTGCTAAAATAAAAGGACTGTTTTTTTCTAAGTCCGCCATTTTGTTATTTACTCTTGAAATTTAACTTCAGTAGTTCCGACCAGAATGACATGTCTATAGATTAAGAATAATCAAGAATATTTGATTTCAGATAACATCAAGAGCCAAAAATCACCCGGGCCACCCACGTGCATTTTTTTTTTTTTTTTTGAAGTTCCAACTTCGAGTGACAATAATAATAGTAATAAACTATCGAACTTTTTCAAACACATTTTTTTTTTTAATATTTTCAATATGCAAATAAAATCACTCTTAATATTCAAGATAATTCGTTTTTATTTTCCTATAAAAAACCACCCTCCAAAGAAGTCATGAAAATAGGCATAAGTTACCAGACTACTACCTTAATCAACAAAATAAAATGTACTCACGTTAACTCACCACTAAATGGCACCGAAATCAGTTTGAAATTTTAAAGGAAATCTTAATTACTTGAGTAGGGAATGAAAGAGATAAGTACTATAAGGATGTTTAAAATGTCTCTCGATACTTTCAAAGTTCAACTGTTTTTTTTTCGATATAATGCGGGGTTCAAATAATGACATAACAATACTGTCACGAAAAACTCAAAACCGTTTTGAAAAATCAGATTTTCGGCTGAGAAAGCTTCGAAATGTGAGTTCGGGTTTTTGCCGTTTCGAATATTTGAAGCTCTACCGTATTCATGTTCCTTTTTGTGCACAGATTAAAAACAAAAGCCAATATTTTAACCCTTTATGCCCCGACGGAACTCAGAAGTACCGATTACATTAATTTGGTATTATGAATCCAACATGGCTGGTGGAATCCCTCTCAGATATTAATTAGTAACTACAGTAGAGTCTCGAAAATCCGGGTCTCAAAAGTCCGAGGTTCCGCTTAATCCGAGGCTCTTTTATTGACATTTTAAGGTCTATCTTCAATAGCTAAAAAGATAATTTGCATTAAAATCTGAAAATAAGAACCTTTTGCTATTGGAAAATTTTCTTTTGTACTCACAATAAAGTAGTAAAAAATGCATTGAGAGGTTGGTGTCAAAGACATTCATTAAGTGTCACGAAATATTCTTTATCTACTAGAGATATATTAAGATATGCTTTGGAAATAATAACTTGATATGTAAAACGACTTGAAATTAAGTTTATCTCACTAATGATGATCGAAAAGTGTTACGTTTCTGCTGTTAAGATTTTTTTCCGGATAATCCGAGTTTTCAGTAATCCGAGGTGGCATGAGCCCCAATTACCTCGGATTTCCGAGACTCTACTGTATTTCTAAAACCAGAATTGTAAAAGAAAGAGAAAACAGTGATGGTGAAATTGGTAGCATTAAAAAAAATATTAATCACTAAAAATAGTATTTTGATTCATTACTATGATCATAAATTGACCGATTATTACCAGCCGATTAATCGGTAATCGGTACTTGAAAGTACCCTTCCTCGTAATTGGCTGAGAGGCCGACACTCGATGTCAGCGATCGGAAACAGTTTTCTTAGGGGCCTTAAGGGGCAGGGGGCCTTAGACTCTACTTATTGTCAAAATTTTTATGCTCTACATATTTTATTTGATTTATTTTCAACAAAAGAAAAACAAATATATATGGGTGATTCTCTGTAAACTCGTCATTTTCCATACAGAATCTGTCCGGGCATGTTCTTTTTAAAGTTCATACATAGTTATAATAATATTGCTCAGGAAATGAATCTATTACATCGGTTTCTAATCCTGTAGATTTAAGCCTTAGCCACATTTGCAAAAAAATCGTTGTAAATCGAGTTATATTATACATGGAAGTTCCTAACACACCTCTTATCAGATGCAGTTTTTTTTTTCTTTCTTTCAGTACGATTGCTTTTAAATTTTCCAGTATATTTTCACTTCCAAAACCGCGAAAAACATTTTTAAAGTTTTTAATTAATAACTTTGCTAATTAAGATCATCCGAAGACCTAGCTAAGAACACTCTCGATCACTTTACCGCTCAAAGAAAAAAAATTCCAAAAATCGGTCCATCCGTATATGCTGTACAGTACAAGGGCGGATCCAGCTTCTGGTTAAGGGGGGGGGGTCATTTTCGGAAAGGGATGGGTCAAAATGGGGGGTTTGGCAATTATTTCGTAATATAAGTCCTAATTTAAAAAAAAAAAAACTTTAAATTTAAAGACTATTTCTGTCCGCTCATTCGCACTAAAAAATCTATATCTATAAAAACGAGTGTATGTATATATACTTGTTCTCTATACAAATCCACAGTTTGCGTCAGATTTTTATCAAACTTGACACAGAGGTTCCTTGATGCCCTAGAATTCTCATAGGCGGGGTCTTGAAATTTTAAAAAATATAAAAAGCTCAAATTTAAATTTTTTGTCAAAAAATGACCCTTTTATAGGAATCTAGCCTATTTATATTGTAATCGAGATAGGCCTTTTAGCATTCAAATTGATGAAATTTCAGATTTTTAAGTATGAGTATTTTCCAACAATGATTACGATTAAAGTAATGAATTTTCAATTTAAGGCTCACCTATTTCCTTTTAGCATTGAAATAAGTAAAAAACAATCATAATTCATGTGGACTTTATAAAAAGAACCACGGATTTGAATTTCAAATTTGCAATGCGACGACAGTTGCGTCTGTAATGGAGATAAGCCTTCAGAACGAGAAATAGATTTATTTCTGAGTTATAATAGTTTTTACTTTGTAGGTGGGAACAATTAATAGAGAAAAGTTAATATTTTAAATTTGGCGGGTGAAATTGATGCAATTTTTTCACTTCCATGTGCATATATTTCATGCCAGTGGACGCGACAAAGCACAAACAACATTTATCTTTAATTTTCATCTTTTGATAAGACTATTTTTCTGTAAACGTTTAACTTTCTGTAATATTTTAGTTTTTTCAAAAGTTTGTACTTTAGAGACAGATTGATGCAAATTATTTTATACCTATATGAATAGAACTCTTTCAAACCTTTTTTCCCTGAATGCTATGTTGTATTAATAAGCACACGGGCAACGCCGGGTATTAAGCTAGTATGAAATAAATTTAGTATTCGATATAGTGATTGTAGTGCTCAGAAATTTCAGTTCATCTTTATGTATTTATATTTACGTTAATGCTAAAGCAGTCAATATAAGTAATTCTTTTCTTGTTTATAATGCTCAAAAATTCCAGCTCATCTTGATAGATTTATAATTACGTTAATGCTACAGCAGCCAATAAAGTTTAAATTAAAAATGTGATTTAAAAAATAGGCGGTATAGTAAAAGCTATTCGTAATAAACAGTATACCGCTTGTTTCTTAAATCAAATTTTTAATTTAAACTTTATTGGCTGCTTTAGCATTAACGTAAATATAAATATATCAAGATGAGCTGGAGTTTTTGTGAATTATAATCAAAAAAAGAATTACTTATTATATTGACTGCTTTAGCATTGACGTAAATATAAATACATAAAGACGAACTGAAATTTCTGAACACTATAATCACTATATCGAATACTTAGTTTATTTCATACTTTTAAGTGCGAATGAGCGGACAGAAATAGTCTTTAAATTTAAAAGTTTTTTTTTATATTTTATTTCGAAGTTTTTTCGTTTTAAAATTTATTTAGAATTGCGTCAAGACAAACACCGTTAAAAATGCTATCCAGGAACACTTTATTTTTTATTCATGAGAATATTTCGTTTCCAATTTTGTTAATTTATCAACTGTGAGTCAAACGCCATCAAGCGTAATGTTCAATTTGAAGAACTACCAATGCATTTTCTACAGCCCTTAGCCTTTTTTAATAAGTCATTTAAGCAAATTTTTGAACTTGACTAATATGTTGATTGTTAGCTAATCTCATTCGTTTCAGTTCTTCTTTTGCTTTAATATTTCAAGGTTTATCTCCAACAATTTCAGTCAGATTTAAATATTTCAGTTGTAGTTCTGCCAATGATTGTACTCGACTCAAAACCACGTAAGCCAAACCTTTGCAGTTCCACATATTTGAAAGATAAGCCTTTAAAAAAATACAGTAGAGTGAACGCACTGTGCCGCTCGCTCCACTATAAAGCGGAAGTGCGTTAAAGTTCACGCGGCTGAATTTAACTCTGCAAACGGAAGCAAAAGGTGAAAACCATGACAGAAGCAAGTACAGAAAAAGTCTTTAAAAATGCAATTTTTTTGCTATATTTGGTCGGTTAAGGGGTTGTCATGGACCCCCCTCTGGATCCGCGCCCGGTACAGTGCCACGGACAGATACACAGACACGTCAAACTTATTCCTTGTTGCGTCAGGGGTCAAACTTCAACGAAGGACGTCTTACTTTTGAATTTCGATGAATTATTGAGGAAGTCACCGCGCTGTGAGGGGAAAATAGACCGAGAAAAAGTGCGCCTGTAAAACGATTTCTTTATCGGCAGGAGTTGAATTGCGGGGAAGTGTGCTTGCAGAGCTGAATCAAAATCTTTTCTGAAGAATTGCGATGGGCTCGCATCAGTGGTCGGAAGTAGCGCGCTACAAGTGGAGAAACGACTGTAGTAGCTACATTTTTTAGTAGTTTGTAGTGTAGCGCACTACTTTTTAAAAAAAGTAGAGTAGTGAGTAGCGCGATACAAAAAAATAGTAGTTTGTAGCGATTTCTGGAAACTACTTTTAAATTAAAAAATAAATAAATAAATGAAAAAAAAAAAAAGAGAACGAAGGAAAAAAACAAAGTTTAATTGACTTTGACTAGTGCAAATCTTGCACGAGTACAGCAGCGGACGCAATGAGAAATAAGAACCATAAAAATATGAGCTGATCTTAGATACATCATTTTGACGAAATACATTCTATCTGTTTGATGTCATTGGTTTATTTGGCATCATAATTTTTATATTCCTTCAAATAATTTTCATGTTCCTAAATATTCCCTGGCAAGAAATTAAAAAAAAAATTGAAGGTTGAATTCTTTCAATCTTTCAACTTTTGAATCCTTTCTTGTGGCGAATATTCGTAAAAATTGTTTTAAAAAAAATCTAAAAAGGACAAATTTTAGCAAAAAAAAAAAAAGAGGGAGGAACAAAAAGGAAAAGTAACAAATAAATTCAAAGACAATTCCTAGTTCTATTCCATATTCAAATGAGTTAATTTATTAATGTAAACCACTTTTCGATTTTTTTCGGTCAATCCTCAAACGGTGCATGCTTTTTATTTATTTATTTTTTAAAAAGTAGCGAAGTAGCGACTACAATTCAAAAGTAGTTTGTAGTCGCTACATTTTGAAAAAAGTAGTTGTAGTTGTAGTTAACTACATTTATAACAAAGTAGTTGTAGTTCGCTACAAAACAAATGTAGTTTTTCCAACCACTGGGCTCGCATAGTGGAAAAAAACTAGAGATTTTAAAGCAAAATTAAGATTTGATAATTCTGAAAACAGTAAGTTATCTTAACATTGCTTAACTCATCATTTTTTCTAAAAATAAAAATTAAAGTATGACTTAAAATATCAAAACATGCCAGACAATAACATTTTTGTTTAATGAAAAAGTAGTTTTTTTAATTGCAAAATATATTGTTACAAATCTTGTAAATAGTTGTTTTTCCTGCCTTGCATCATTTTTACTAGTTTTGGTTTTATCTGGCGACATGTTGCAAAAGTATCTGAAGATATCACTTTTATCACTTGTATACCGGCCCTGTAACGTTTTGTAGCTTTTACACTTGCCCTGCATTTAATAAGCATGAAGACATTTTCGCGCCGAGTTGTAATACCATGGGTTTTTCTTTTTATCACTAGAATTTTCTTGAATGGATTATTTAAGTTTGTGAATGAACAGAACACTCCGGATTCTGCTAGAACGTAGTAAAAATTTCCTTCCGAGTATAAATAGCTGTCCAATTGCCTCGAACACAGTTTATCTCAGATTTGATGTCTGGCAGACTCGTTTTATTCGCTCGGGCGAATGGTTGTTTTATTTTTGTAATTTTCTTAATTACTGTTCACGTTAGATACGTGGTGCTGAGTTACTGTTGAGAGTACAGTGTACTGTTTGCTACCTAATTGCTGGATGTTTAGCAATTGTTTCCTGCTCCTATTGTAAATAAGTGTACATACTTGTAAATAAATTTATAGTTACTTCCTCAAGATAGGAATGCTCATTTAAAGAAAGTTGAAGGTGCTACGGACTCGTTACAATGTATTGCAATTATGATTGTAAGGGTCACTCCAGCGAAAATAGTACGAATCAGTCCCGAGACTTTGGAATTTTTTAAAGTCAATTTTAATAACTACCACCCATTAAGTGCATTTTTTATTGGTTCTCCATTTAATTTTGCGCAATCAAGTATCAATTGTTTTGGTACAATCCATTTAGAATGGACACAAAAAACTTTATGCTTGTTCTGTGATTCTAATTTTTCTTTATGATTATAAAAAATTTTTCAAAGGCTTATTTGTCCACTCTGTTACACAAAGTGGTCGAAATATTTAAAATCCTTTCATAAATGAGTCATGTACTAAACATTTACACTTCATTATACACAAATAAATGGAGACTAAATTAAAAACAATGATTAGTTGGCGGAAATTATTTAAATTGATAAACTTCAGAAAATATTTTCAGACATGATTTGTACCATTATCGCTAGAATGACCCACAAACAATGAATACATTATGTGAAAAACTTTTTTTTTTTTTTTTAAGTTAGGAGTTTCTTCTCGGAAGTTTGAAATTGTTTACGATTCAGCATACTCTCTTGTTTAATTCAAAAAAAAAAAATATCCTGTCGATTAACCGGCAAAAACAGGTTGATTACAAATAATCTACAATGTAGCCGATTAGGATCGATTACTGCCAATTAATCGGTTCATCCCTACTTTTTACTATATCGAATGACGATAACTACATTTGAAGGGTCAGGGGGAAAAACCACTGTAGTCCACTTTTTGTTGAATTTAAACTGATGCTACCACCTGTTAGAAAAATAAGTGTAATTTCGTTTAGTATATGCAATATTCGTGAAAAAACACTGTAGTCCATGTATTATTGTCATTTTAGAACAAGTATACTGGGGAAGTTTATGAGTTCGTAAAGTTTAAATTTCGTTTTTCTCAAAATGATTCAAATGTGACTACCGTGGTTTTTCCCCCTGACCCTTCATTTGCGACAGCGAATTTTATGAAGAACCAGCTTTTGTGACTAGCACTTTTGTGACTGACTCGATTTTACGAATGAATACTTCTTGCGAAAGAATCTTCGGAGTCTAAAACAAATCTCAACAACTGTTGTTAGAGCACAATTTCGCCTTCACAGCTCAAATCAATTTTAACTCAAAAACTTAGATATCTGAAGTATAACCTTTCATTCAATAAAATATGTATATGTGCAATAAGTAGCAAGCAAATAACATTCAAGTTACATTCCCATTTGCAAAAAAAAAATAATAATAATAAATAAAGAAAAAGCAACTTAAAATCATTTTCGGCAAAAGTTTAGCAATCAAGGATTGTAGCTAGCTGAATTATTAGAAGATTTCGTGACCTCTTAAAAGTTCTAATTTTGCACGCATTTCAATCTATCGTTTCAAGTTTTCACTTATAATAAATATCATACAATTACAAGACACAAAATCGTATTATTTTTAAAGTTGTAACATTTTAAAGTTGTAGCATAATCACTAAACTTTCATCAGGAAAAAAAATCTACACATTTAGAGATATGCGCAATTATTATGTTAGGCAGAAATAGAGTATGGGTGGTCTTCGCAAGTTTTCAAAGTGCTTAACTCCTGCCAAGAAATTTTGTGTCATTCCATAGTGACTAACGTAACATTCAGAGCTGATTTTCTAACTGTTTTTACTTCTAACTTAAAGGATAAAAAATAAAAGGATAAAAAATATTTTTAGTTATGCTGGTGGATTTACAATGTACATGGTATCTATGTATCATTTTTGCTAAGAATTTAAAACAAAATTACTGACAGTAGATATTTTTTCAACCAAAATAGCAGCGTGACTAACGTAACATTTTTGCAACCCTGAAAATCAATGCTCATGTTGTGAGGCAAAAATTTCTCAAAGTTAAGCAAGTGTTAAAAATTGAATGATATATTTGAAAAATGTGTAAAGTTGGCTTTTAAAAACATAAAACACATTTATTAAATCTTATTTTTTTTAGTCTTAAGTGTCACTTTTACTCAAGATGGAGTGTGACTAACGTAACGTGACTAACGAAACCATCGAATAACAAGCAGTAAACACACTACAAACTATTTATTATGGCTAATCTCAGTGATAATTACAATACTTTTTCAATTTTTTTCAACTTCTTATGTTGTATGATTTTTATTTATTTATTTATTTATTGATACTTTTTCACTTCGGTATTTTTTTTTCTTCGGCTGAGGTTGACATTTCTATGGAATGAACCTTTCCTTTCTCATCTCACCTAACAACCGCTCGACTGAAAATGACTATAAGAAGATTTCAGCCTAAACTAACTAAAATGCTAACCACAGTTTAAGAAATCAATCAATACAATATTGTTCATGAAGACCAATCGCTTCCCTAATTAAAAAAATGTGCCAATCGCTGTTTTTATATTTTACGCATTACATATTAAGATATAATAGTTATGTCTTACTGTCATGTGTTTAAAATAACAACAGCACTATTGCTGCATTTAGATTTATCCATATAGAAACTTGACTTTCTGATCTTGATCAATATGTTGCTATAATCACATATGCTCTGTGTCACACCAAAAGGAGCAACCGACAAAATAATAAACTTTTTGTGTTGAGATTAAGAATTAGTCAGCAGTTCAAGACTTTTTTTTTTCATACAAAAGAATCTATTTCAAAAAAAAAAAAAAAAATAAGTAAAATTTTAGGCTAGAAAAAAATATGTAACTTTAATGACACTAAACTGGCTTTAAACTACTTTTTTGCAGAAGCATACAATTCTTTAAAAGCTCATATTAAATGCTATCCTTAGATTTATAAAATTTACTTCAACGCTTCAAAAATAAACTTAACGCTACATACTAAAGCTAAACATTCAATGTTTTGGCTTTAACGTAGCTAAATCGTTTATTTCAAACACTAGCTAGTCAAACAACAAGCTCTATAAGTTAAAAAAAAAAAAAAACATTTTTACCATTATTTTAGAATTTTTCAATATGGATTACAATATCTTAGCTGAAATGTATACACATTTAGATATATTTCGTACAGCAAAAAATATTAGGATAGCGATTGAATCATTTAATGCGATGTTTTCGTAAAATTAGAAATGTTGACATTTGACTCTGTTTTGAAATAAGCGATTCGTAAACTGATCTTGTAACGCACGATGACATCGTTCCGATCAGTATCCGAGCACGGTTTTCGATGAGCTATTTTTCATCGGAAAGCGATATCCTTCCGATCAACTTTCCCGATGAAAATAAGCCGAGCTATATTCCATCGGAAAACGATATCCTTCCGATCAAGTTTCCCGATGAAATTCCTCGGCACGTGACTGTTCTGCTCGTAAATTGCTCCAAATCTCATCGTATTCTCATCGTATTTTGCTGCTCGGATTCTGCTTGGCCGATGAGACATATTGGATCATCGGCAGATGAGAATTCCATCGGGTTTCGATGAATAGCCGATCATCGGCCGATGAGATGATGCTGCTAGGGATACTTAACAGAATAAGAATATTAAGATTTTTTTTTTTTTTTTTCGTTTTCAATGCTTTTACAATATTTTTTATTTTACAATTTTGGTCACAAAACCCCGAAATATTTGCTTTGTTCAAGTACATTCGGCATGCAGTAATGAATGGTTTACAAATTATGCAAAAATTTCTCTCACACTTACTGTGAACTTTGAGGTTTACAATTTTCCGAACAGTTCGGGCAAACCAAAAAAGGAAATCTAAAAATATCGATGAACGTACGCCGTACGGGCAAACCAGATGAGGCCAATTTCGGGTAGCACGTACACCGTACGGGCAAACTGCTGAAAGGGTTAATGGATTGAGCACTAAAAAGAAGTCCACTTACTTTCCCAAATGAACTTCAGTTTTGCTCTCAGGCTCGAAAAATACGTCAGTTGTGATAATTCTTTCTTTCTTTCCTTCTCTTGTTATTGAGGCCTTTGCTATGTGATAATACCCCGCGGTTCTATTCTATTCTATTCTATTCTAGAAGTCAATAAACCTCGACACACATGAGGACTGCGTACTATGCGCCTTGCCTCCACATATAGTACATTACAGATTTTATTGAAGGAAAGAATTTACAGCACATAGAAGGAGGTTACACCCAGGGCAAAGGCGGGAATCGAACCCGCGCCTCTTGAGATTACAAACTGACGGGCAGACCCACTGCGCCGTCGAGGCCCCTATACCCCACGGTTGGTGATGATTTGTGTCGAGAAATAGCTGTTGCCACAGAAAATAGACTAGAATAAAATTGAAAACGTCAGAAGGTGAGCAATAACAATTAAGGCAGGAATTCAAGTGAAACAGGCGATCGCAAATTACAATCGCTACTGGAAATGAATTACATTAGAACGTTTCTTGATAAAAACATCGTGACGTCAGCGTGACGTTTGCCTATGAAAAACGAGCTAGATAAAACGTCACAGCCTACTTGGCGAATAAGAGGAGATGGCCGACTGCTTGTGAGCTCTTATTGGCTCCGCTCGTAGTGACGTCAGTGCCAAGTTAAGTTGATGATAATGTAATTCACTTCCAGTAGCGATTGCAATGGTGTTTCACTTGAATTCCTGCCTAAATTTTGGGGGCCACGTGGGCCTAGAGATAGAGTATTCCCTTCGTAAGCAAGTGCTCGCCGGTTCGAGTACCACCTTGCCCATGGATGTTATTTCATCCTCTGTGTTCCGTAAATCTGTCCTGTGTTTGTCGGGAGGAAAGGCGCATAGTACGCAGTCCTCATGTACGTTGAAGCTGATGGCTTCTGAATGAAAAAAATAATAAATTTTAGCATTGCCTCGCAGTACAAAAATTGCATAAACTTTCGAAAATTGCTTGTGAAGTTCTGATGCATGCACCTCATAACTTCCTTGTAGCTTAAGAAAACCTTTAAAAAAATGCACGTAATTCATAGATGCAGTATTTCACAAATGAATTTTAGAGACATTTCTAAAAACCTATAAAATATAAAAACATATAAAACAACGTTGAAAAGTACGAATGCGCAGGAATACGGAGTCGTGAGGCCACACTGAAATTAAAAATGAGGGGGCGCAACAAGACTCAACACCGACTTTACGTACGAAACACGACCCCCTCACAGTTAAATTATATGAAAGCATCTCGCCCCCGGTCCTATTGCTGTGAAGTACCTTTTTAGTTTTCACGCCAGTGTCCCCCATACCAACCAAAAAGGATGGGGCGCTGAAGAGGGCTCTTTTTTTTAATCCAGACCACGAGCAGAGCAAACTCCTGGTCCAGTATCACCATAGGCTTTGGCGTGCATAGCACTTCCGCAGCCCCTGCTTCGCGTGGTGGGGAGCACGATGTTTGAGAGCACACAATTCAGAAAAATAGCACTTTGAGTTACCATAGAACATTTTTTCAATAGTTTAAATTTGGGGTGGGGAGCGCACTCGGAAATCTTGCAAAAGGGGCGCACCTAAATTTATGTACACTACTGCCTAGAAGTATTGATTCACTTGAAGGAGTTCGTGACCACGACCCATATTTAACGCTCCCCAGCAACCATTAATAAACACGGCGGATCTTTTCACGGGCCCATCACGGCCTTGCCGAGGTACTTCTAGTTTTTCTCGAGTGGGAGCCATAATACGAAATTTCAATTTCCTGCGGAACACCGTTTTTACTTTCTTCTATATCTAATATGTAGAAGAAAGTATTGGTTTCGTGAAAATTTTCGAATGTCGAATTTTGACGGATTTGCACGTTTTGAGGTGCGCTGAGTCCATTTCGACCATTTTTGGAAAATGTCTGTCTGTGTGTCTGTCTGTGTGTCTGTCTGTCTATGTGTCTGTATGTCTGTGTGTCTGTCTGTGTGTCTGTCTGTGTGTGTGTGACCAGTTTTTGTGGCCGCGCTAGAGCAAAAACTACTGCATGAAATCGAACAAAAATTTTTGCACATATGTACCACCATGTGAACTGGTGCACCTGACTTTGTTTAGCGAATTCCTCCAAGGGGGGTGGAGCAATCGCACGTGTTCTGCGCGTGGGTGATTGCTATATCTCAGGAAGGAACCGGCGGAATCAAACGAAAATTAGTCCATAGGTAGACCCCACCGAGTACAGGTGCTGATTCAATTTGCGTGTCAATATCTCGAAGGGGGTGGAACAATCGCACGTGTTCTGCGCGGGGGTGTTTGCTATATCTCAGGAAAGAACCGGCGGAATCAAACGAAAATTGGTCCATAGGTAGACCCTATAAAGTACAGGTGCTGATTCAATTTGTGTGTCAATATCTCAAAGTGAGGTGGAGCAATGAAAAGTGCTTATTTTGTCATTGCACCTACTGTATCTTGAGAAATATTGCTGCGATTTGAATGAAATTTGGAATAACACTAACCCAATATGGAAGCAAGCATCGATTAAATTTTGGCGCCAATCGCCCCAGGGGGAGGGTGGGGTGATTTTTGCGCTTAGTCAACAATGCGAAAAATTAATTCCTTAAAAAATCGCTTTCACGCTATTTAATTATCAAAACAGCTGAAAACTTTCAATGATTTGAAATCTTTAACTGTTGCCAATTTCTTTTTACTAACAAATAAAATGTTTGCAATTAATCTAAACAAGGCTTTTGCAATGATTTCCAATTTCGCTCATTGATTCTGCATTTGCAGGGTTATTACGATAATTGGGAAATTGGAGCTGTCTCCAATTATTCGGGCGAGTACGTATTTTATTTTGTAACCGGAATTCATAAGATAGACATAGAAGAAAGTTTCGTGACGACCACGACAGCTAGTTTAGTTAAGTTGCGCACGCAAAGACGTCGCAAGATAACTCGGAATAATTAATTGGTAGGTAGCTAAAATGGATATTTCGGTTGTCCATACATTCGTATAATGTCTCTACAAAAATCTCGTTCATATCCCTTCAAAGATGAGTAAAGTGGAAACTTACGCAACTGAAATGGGGGGAAATAGGGGGGGGGGTTCAGAATATACCTCTTTTACTTCGCAACAGTCTTTTTAAACTGGGACGGCTAATTAATTTTCGGCGGACAGAAATACTCTAATGAGTCATTTAATTTAACCCATTAATGCCTGACATTTTTTCCCCAAAGATATTTTATATACTGGTTACAAACAGTGTTTAATGGACACAAAAAATAATTAAAAAAGTATTATGTAAAAAAAATGTTTTTATTAAGGAAAGAAAAATCTTCCCTAAATTTCTGCCTACGATATAGTATTTAAAAAGACATTTTATAAGAAGAAATAAAATCAGCAATGAACATAAACTGGGAAGCTGGGAATAACTTTGAATTTTTTTTTTCTTGAGATTGTGAGCGATGCCATTTTTGATATTAAAACTGCTACAGAACACTCTTTACAATGGGTATGTGCTGCAATCTGTTAATAACGAATTAAAACAATACCGAGGTACTCATTGAACACTATTATTTGGTTGAAATGTTCATGTTGGGGAAATTCAGACCCTTTTTTTGACCGTCCCTAAAAAGGGACGCTAGGCATTAATGGGTTAATAATTAGAAGGTTTCTGGCTTTATAGTATCTAAGATTTTTTTTTTTTTTGAAGGAAAATGCCTTGAAAAGAAGGTAAAGTTTCCTTTTTAAACTGACTTTAAACAGACGGAGATTCTGAAGTTGAAACTCACATGTATGTTTCTTTTTTTTTTGTCTGTTTTTTGGCTCATAGCGTCTGACCTAATGAACCGATTTGGACGATTCTTCTTTTAATAGACGGGCAATGCTCTAACGTAAGTCCCATACCTTGGACAAAAATATTTTTTGTCAGTATATATTTCTACTACAAAATACTTTGTTTTGCACACAATATATAAACATTTTCGGATGAAAAAAACTGAGGATTTTAAAATTTGGAAAAACTACTTGCTTATGAACATTTTTAATTGTTATTATATATTGCAGTAAACCCTCGTCATATCCTTCCTCGTTAGACCGTTCATTTGGTTATATTGAGCTTTTCCCGTTCCCGAACTTTCAAAAGGCAGAAAATTTGAGCTCACTGAAATAATCTCACAAAAAAGCCTCTCTCTACTTTTCTAAGTCAATGAAGGAAACGAGGGTTTTCTCTATACCTTTTCATTAGTTAATATTTGAGTAGCATATTTAAATTCTGATTTCACCAAAAAAAAAAAAAAAAGACAGAAATGTTTCTCAAACAGTTCTTATTAAAAACTAGCTTATTACTCGGCTTTGCCCGGATGTCAATTACAGCTTTACTATAATTATTTTTAACTAATTTCACGCTAAAATGAAATAGGCGAGCCTTAAATTGACAATTCATTGTTAATCGTAATCTTTGTTGGAAAAATTCTCATATTTAAACGTGTTAAATTTTATCGCTTTGTATGCTCCAAGGCTTATCTCTATTACTCTATATCTATTCAGAATTGAAAGAAAATGGCCATTTTGAGACAAAAAAGTTGAATGTTGAGCTTTTTGGATTTTTTTAAAGTTTCAAAGCACCGCCTGTGTGAATTCTAGTGCATCAAGGAGCCTTTGTGCCAAGTTCGATGAAAATCCGACGAAGACTGCGGATTTGTGTGAGAAAAAAACATAGATCCATTTATATATAGATAAAAATAATAAAGCAGGGATTTGTGCGCGCCTCTTTATGCATGTGTACCTGGGTCTGTGTTAGTGTGTATTTCCCTTTTCACGATAAATTTTCTTTTTATTTATGTATTCTTTTTAATGGACGGGGTGTAAAACCCGTCTGCCACTGTCTTTAAATGTCCTGTAATTGCAGTAAATATCGCATTCCTTTATCTCAGGTATGTTTTTACGACAAACGAGAAGAGAGAAAAGGAAAACAAAATTTAAAAGGAACAAAAAAAAACCGACACAACTTCGAGAGGAGGGGGGAGGGACGAAGAAAAGCGACCCGACCCCCCACGAAGATACGTTCAATAATGATCTTCTATAAAGGGTTCTCGGCGCGGGGTTGTTATAGCACGCGATTCTTCTTGTCGAGCGTTTATTTTGGTGCATCGGTGATTTAGACGCTGGCTTTGTGTGCGTGGACCGCTTTGTATCAGCGGCGAGGGGTCAGAGATCCCCCCTTGATTTAGGACTGAGGTGGTTTCGTCACCTTTGCCACGAGGGGGCGCTTCCATCACGACTGCCCCATTCGTCCTCCCCCCCCCCCTCGGTCGGTATTTTTCACCACCGTCAAAGTTTTGACGGCCAGAACAAGTAGCTTCTTTTAGGCCGGCCGCTTTGAAGAAGGAAGAAAAAAAAAATCTCAATGTCTCTTTATTGTTGGGTCAAACTTGCCAGACATGTATCAGGTATTCCCTATGCAATATTGTCCCACTATGTTTTCGTATCACTCTTCGCGTAATAGTGTAATTGTATTTTTTTTCTTTCATGGGTTACTATGTTGTTTGAAGCTTTTCGAAGTAGAGCGCTGTTATGCACAAGATAATTTGTATAATTTGTATTAAACCCGGATATCCCCTGTGCAATATTGTCCTACAATGCTTTCGTATTACATTATTCACGTACTATTGCAATCTTAACACTATTTTGGTTTAATTTATTTTATTCATTCATTTATTTTATTTCATGCTTTTTGAAGTACAGTGCTGCTACGCACAACGCGTTATGTCGTATGCCCTAAAATTACACAATAAAACCAGAGAAAATAAAAAAGTTATTCATAATTAAACAATAACTTAATCTTGACATTATTCCTTTCCTAAATATTCATAGAATTCTTTTGATATTTGTGTATCGAGAAAAAGTGAGATGCTTTGTTTATTACAGTTTGAAGTATTTGAGCTATAAAAGACACTCTCTCTCTCTCTCTCTCTCACACATGCACAAATTATACGTAAATAAAAATTTCAAAAACGAAAAGTTGTACGTAAAAATAGTCCAAAACCAAGGCAGTTCTAAACTTAAAAAAAAAAAAAAAAAAACAGCTATAGAATGATTCTTAAAATGAAACGAACTAAATAAAATGAATCCATTGTTCGGGGTTCCAAATTAAAAACCTGAATGTGGTAGTTCACTCATTATTATTGTCACTTCTGAAAATTACAAAAATCAATCATACCGCTCTCAAGATTGTAAATGAGTAACGATGCTTGTCGAAAAAATTTTGCATCTACAGCAGTAAATCAGCTGCAAGTAAACAGTGCCCAGGCCGTTATTGCACGGGCACCCGGGGCCCGTGCCCTTGGCATGAAATTTCTAAAAGGCAGGAAAAATTTCCATAATTCATGAAAATTCTTTTCTCACAAATTGTCCCGATAGCAGTGGGCTACCGCCCCTGAGCCAAGACTACGGCAAAAACACATGCAATCCGCCGCCAACTCGGTCCTTCCATCCAAGGACTGCAGCTTCGTGCTTGTTAGCACTCATCAGCCTGGAGTAGGAAATAACCGTGCTGAAGGCTTTCATCCTTTAACTATTTTCTCTCCCTTTCTCGTGCGGGGGAGGGGTGGGGCAGGGTCGGCATTTCAACATTTCCTTTGAGGGGGCGAATTTTTTAAAGTACTTTAGTATGGAATAAAATGCATATTAGTTGGCAGAAAGAGGTCTTAAACGGATTTAATATTAAGAAAAATTAGTTATTAAAATAATTTAAATTTGTATGTCCAAATATTTAATTATTTTTAAATAAATCTACAATGCTTGGCAGGGGCGGCATTTCAACATTTCGTTTGAGGGGGCGAGTTTGTTAAATATGAAGCACCTCAGTATGGAAAAAATACATATTAGTTTAAAAAAAAGATTTCTTAAACTGGATTTAATTTTCAGAAAAATTGGAGTTATTAAAACAATTTAAATGTTTATGACCAAACTTTAATCTTATTTTGCAACTAGCTGTGGGGCCCGGCGTTGCACGGGCTTTAAAGTAGTGATGAAAGTTTAAATAAACTACTCGCCGTCAAGGCGGTATATAATGATATATAACCGCCAAGGCAGCTCTCTTTTAAAGTAGCGAGGAAAGTTTCAGTAATGATATATAACCGCCAAGGCAGCTCGCCTTTAAAGTAGCGAGGAAAGTTTCAGCAAACTACTCGCCGCCAAGGCGGCTCGCCTTCAAAGTAGTAAGGAAACTTAAAACAAATTACTCGCCGCCAAGGCGGCTCGCATTTAAAGGAGGGAGGAAAGTTTTAGCGAAACCGGTTTCAAAAAACTACTCCCCGCTAAAGCGGCTCGCTAACAAACTTTCCCGCATAAAAAAGTCAATCGCATTATTTGCACATGCTTCCTCAGGAATAAAAACAATGTCAAGTAGCACATATTTAACACTCTCCCTAATAAACAAATACAATTCCCTACCAAAAACAAATATTTCCAAACCGCTCTCTTCCTGTAACATTAATTGCAAAATTCCAAACAAAAAAGTTGTTTTAATATTTAGATCGCAGCCAAAAAAAATCCCTGCTAAAAACATGAATTACAATTTAATTTGAAACACATTTTCAAAATGGTACCAGAAAAAAAATATAAGCCATTAAGTATGCAGGAATTCAAGTGAAACACGGACGATCGCATTATTTGCCTTGTTGAAACGCCGTAAAATGAAATGCTTTTAAGAAACGAAATGAAGAAAAGGACACCAACAATGAATTTAAAAGATGTCGCCATAGCAACGCAATAAAACTTTAATAGTTTGATCAGGAAAGAGGTTTTCGAACTCAAAGTTCAAACGCTTGTAACTTTTTTTCTAGTGGAGATAAAAGCTTGGTTCTTCGACTGTAAGTCGAATCAATTCTGGGGTTAAAAATATCGCTCTATCCAATGGCGTAAAAATCAAAACTGTGGAATAATTAGTTTATTTTTTATTGATGGTTTTAATGAACCAAGTATTGCAAGAAATCGGGTGAAGCCTTGCAAAAGGCAAGTTTAAAAATTGAATAACTCGTGCTGTGTTTAAGTTAGAGAATGGGAACAAACTGCATAAGACGGACAAAATTTTTCTGCTTCCAACGATATATAACATTAATATGTGCAAGTAATTTTTAACCCCAGTATTCGGCGATTTATGAGAAAATTGCCTTGAATTCGAATAAAAAACGAATCGCTTATCGAATCTTTTCAAACTATAGCCTAAAGTCTTTCTGGGTAAATGGACTATTCAACACAAAAAGAATTTTTCAAATCGAACCAGTAGTTCGTGAGATTAGCGCGTTCAAACAAACAAACAAACAAACAAACAAACAAACTCTACAGCTTTATATATATTAGTAAAGATTAGTTATTACGTAAAATGTCGTGATTGAAAATTAAGTTTTAACTTTTAGTTAAGTTTTAATCTGCAATGTTTGGAATCAAGAAAAAGATTTTTTTCCATCGATTTCCAGTGTCTTGTGCTATTTCCCAAACAGCTAAAGTTGAAAATCCTTTCTTGTCCCGTTATACTTGTTCAAAGCATTTTTTTTTTTTTTTTTTTTCAGATTCTTCCGTTATGAGAAATAATTTTGAGAATATGTTTATGGATAAGTTTTCTCAATTTTCGGTGAAAATTGGCAATCCTTTTTAGTTCCTTTTTACGCGATCGTCCATTTATGTTATACATAAATTGAATTTACCCGTTTTTTAACATTCTGCGAAAAATATTTGGGGGTGCGACTGCCCCCTCTTGCCCCCCTTATTTGCCGCACCTGATGCTTGGAATCATCAAGAACAAGAGAAAATTTTGTTTTTCATCAATATCCAGTGTCTTGTGCTATTTCCTAGACAGCAAAGATAAAAATCCTTTCTTGTTCTGTTATGCATATATCAGAGTTAGAAAACACATATTTCTGATTCCGTTCTCTTTGAAATAATCTAGAGGAAAAAGTTTCGCGTTTCATCAACTTTTGCTGAAAACTGACAAGCTTTTTTAATTTTATTTTGAACGTGAGCATTGGTTTGTGATGTTCATGCATAAATTGAATTTACCGGTTTTTTATCATTCTGCTCCCAATTATTTGCAGCATCTGGGGTGGAGTGTGTTACGAATTTAAGACACAGAAAGAGCATGTGCGCACAAAGCTGCCGCAGTGGGGTGAAGAGCAGTATCCAGAGCCCAATTTCGATATCTTGAAACTACAGTCGACGCTCGATATAACGACCGTCTCCGTCCTACAGAAAACGGTCTTTATAACGAGTGATCGATATAAGAGGTAGAACATATTGTATATTGGGATACAGTTGGGGGTTTTCTCACCGGTCGCTATATCAGGATGGTCTTAATAACGAGTGGTCGTTATAACGAGCGTCAACTGTATAATAGGGTGGGGCGAAAAAGAAAAAGTTTTTCAGATCAACTTCTAATAGTTGCCAAAAGTTGTCTTTGGTGATAGTTAGCTTTTGTACAAAATTTGAGAAAAATCGGTTCATATCTTCAGGGGCGCTGCGATCGCAAAGTTTTACCATAGCTTTGTTATGGATTTTATGGTTAAAATATCAAAAAGAATGCCTTTAGCTAGCCTCTTTGCCTTTTTTTACTCAAAAGATGTTTTCATGCATTAAAAGCATATGAAATGACTCACAAACGTTATTTTATATGCTATATTTATGTTTCAAAAAAATCACTTTTTTTTACGTTTTTGTTTCTTTTTAAATGCTTGAAATATAAATATATCATATAAAATAATTTTTTGTGAGTTATTTAATATGCTTTGAATGCATGAAAACATCTTTTGAGTAAAAAAACGCAAAGAGACTAGCTAAAGGCATTCTTTTTGATATTTTAACCATAAAATCCATAACAAAGCTATGGTAAAATTTTGCGATCGCAGCGCCCCCTGAAGATATTAACCGATTTTTCTCCAATTTTGCACAAAAGCGAACTATCACTAAAGACAACTTTTGGCAACTATTAGAAGTTGATCTGGAAAACTTTTTGTTTTTCGCCCCACCCTACTGTATAAGCCCGACCCATCTGAGGATCCATCCCTTGAACTGCACAATCGAAGGAAGAGCTGTACGCGGCTCAACCGCTCATCTTTTTTGACATTGCATGCCCCCCTCCCCCCTCCAGAAAATTCACTCCCGCAGTCTGCAGCATGACCCCCCTCGTATTTGCTTGGCAATAGGCTACAGTCAGAGGCGGATACAAGGGAGAGGTGATGGGGCGATCGCCCCTCCCTTGAAACTCTACCACCAGCAACTTTTTAATATTGAAGTTCAAAAAACGTAATTTTAGAAGAGTTTTAATAATGTTGAAGGAATTAAGTTTGGCCTCTCCCCCGGAAATGTTTCGAAATTGAAGTCCAAAACCTGTATGATCAATATTTGTAATCCAGTATACATAGTAAAAAGTGATTGATAAAAGCAATCGCCCCTCCCTTGAGAAATTTCTGGATCCGCCCTTGGCTACAGTACAAGAGACAATAGATATTGCACCTGCACTGTTAAAACTACTGGTTGCACAATAGGGTGGGGCGAAAAATAAAAAGTTTTTCGGATCAACTTCTAATAGTTGCCAAAAGTTGTCTTTGGTGATAGTGAGCTTTTGTACAAAATTTGAGAAAAATCGGTTAATATCTTCAGGGGGCGCTGCGATCGCAAAGCTTTATCATAGCTTTTATAGGGATTTTATGGTTAAAATATGAAAAACAATGCCGTTAGCTAATCTCATTGCATTTTTTTACTCATAAGATATATTCATGCATTCAAAGCATATGAAATAACTCACAAAAAATTATTTTAAATGATATATTTATATTTCAAGCATTTAAAAAGAAACAAAAACGAGAAAAAAAAGTGATTTTTTGAAATATAAATATATCATATAAAATAATGTTTGTGAGTTATTTCATATGCTTTTAATGCATAGAAACATCTTTTGAGTACAAAGAACGCAAAGAGACTGGTTAAAGGCATTTTTGATATTTTAACCATAAAATCCATAACAAAGCTATGGTAAAACTTTGCGATCGCAGCGCCCCCTGAAGATATTAACCGATTTTTCTCACATTTTGCACAAAAGCTAACTATCACCAAAGACAACTTTTGGCAACTATTAGAAGTTGATCTGAAAAACTTTTTATTTTTCGCCCATTGCACAAGCCACCTTCACCTTTTAGGGGAAGCGTTGTAGCAACAGCGACACCCCCTGAGGGGTGACACTTGATTATCTGTGGCACCCTTGAAGGTTAAATTTGGCTCCTTAGGGTGTCATGGGTCACTCATGGGGTGCCATAAAACAACCATAGGGTTCCACATGGAGCCAAATAGCACCTTCAAGGGTTACACAGGGAGTCAGGTGGCACACCTCAAGGGTGCCGCTGGTGTTACAACGTTTCCCCCTTAAAAGTGGCTTGTGCAACCTGTGGTTTTGACAGTGTACGTACATTGTTCATGTAGATATTAAAGATGCACCGATTAATCGGCCATAATCGGCTACTTTGCCGATTCTTTATAATTGGCAAAACATTACCAATTAATCGGTGGAAAAAATACATTTTAAATATTTTTTTAATGCAAACCTAACAGTGTACAGTTTACTCAGGCCATATGCACGGCAGCTGTGATAACTATTTCACATCGGAACAATCTAAACATTATTGATAACTAAGGTGTGTTAGTATACTTTTTTGAATACTATCGCTGAATCTATTAAACGGTTTTAGTTTCAAAAACGAGTCTGCAATTGCCTGCAAAAATAGAAAAAGCTCTTTTTAAGGTACACCTATTCAAAATAAGTAGTGTCAAGATTTTCTCAGGACTTGACCAGGTGATTCAGGAAAGCTCAGTCAGCTGTATTATGAGCCACACTTTGAATGTTGCTAATGTTAAGGAACTTAAATAAAAATATTGCAAAAAAACTTTTATACGAAAATAGAAAACAATGGAACACATATTACAAAACACATATTGTTCTATAATTTTTGGGCCCCCAAACTAGGGACCCCTAAATCTGGGCTTCACAGTTATATAAGTAAATCAGGCCCTGGCAGTATCTGCAGGAAGTTAGGTTTTGAAATGTTTGAAGAAACACGTTTTGGATTCCATACTAACAATGAGGAAATGTTGGGAACTTGACTTTTTCTTACGCTTTATTTTCTGTGATAAAATAAATGAGCAAGATTGTAAGATAAAACATAAACATAATAAAATTCAAAACTGAAAAAGCGAAAAGTAAAAAAAATGCAGTTACTGTTCTTTGCCCGTGGCAGAAAATTGCTCTGTATTTTTCAGCCTACTTTTCCGTTAAGGTAAAAGAAAGACGAAAAAAGCATTGAAAGTGGCTTAATGCATCTTTAAAATATTACCAAGTCCAACAAAAAAAAATCAAAAAGGAATTAAAAAAAATTAAATAAATATCGAAAAAATAATTGGAAACTAGGGTTTTGAGATGAGGAATTTGTGTATGTGTCTGTCGGTCTGTCTGTTTGTCCCCCTACTAATAACTTTTAAATAAACAGTTCGATTTGAATAAACTTTTTTTTTGTACGAAAGATCTCGGTGAGGATACCTTATTATCATATTTCACTTTTTGATTTGAACAATTTTTGGTTCAACTTTGGACCGTTCAAACAACATGTCCCGCGATACTAACTTTTTAGTGAACAGTCCGACTTGGACAAATTATTTTTTGCTCGAAAGATCTCATGAAGGTTACTTTATTCCCGAATTTAAATTTTTGATTTGCACAATTTGTCGTCCAACAATGAACAATTCAAACAATCTATCTCGAATTAATAACTTTTGAGTGAACAGTCAGATTTGAACAACTTTTTTTTTAGTTCGAAAGATCTCGCCAAGGTTACTTCATTCGAGCATTTAAATTTTAAATTTGAAAAATTTTTCTTTCAACATTGAACCGTTCAAACAACTTGTCCTCCATAATAACTTTTGAATGAACAGTCCGAATAGAATAAACTTTTTTTTGTTCGAAAGATCGGCGAAGACACCTCATTCCCATATTTCCCTTTTTAATTTGAACAATTTTTCGTTCAATTTTGAACCGTTCAAAAAAATTCACTTTAGCGCCTACGGGAAAATTTAAGCTTTAATGCAGATCCTGATTAGGCGGATTTCCTTCAAACAAATTTTGTTGTAAACTGCTCTTGGTGAAGAATGTATTGGAAATATTTTTTCTGAATAAGCTGCTTATTCTCGGACTCCGATTCCGACACCGAATCCTCGATTCTGACTCCGCAACCATTGCGGAAATGCTGGTTCAGAAAAAATGACTGACGCCTACTATTAGAATTTTAGAGCTTTAGAGTCCGACTCCGACTGACAACTCCAACTTTTTGACGCTGACGCCGCAACCATGTCAGAAATGCAGACACAGAAACAATGACCGACTCCTTACGGCTGGAATTTTAGAGCTTTTGACTCTGACTGACGACTTAAACTTTTTGACTCCGACTCTTCAACTCTGACGCTGACATCGAATCCTTAACTCCTACTCCGCAGCCATGGCAGAATATCAGTTTCGGAAAAAATTTTAGACTCTTGGACTCTACATAGGCGGACTTGGATCGCAAATTCTGGGGGTGCAACAGTAGCAGAAATCGGGGGGGGGGTGATTCCCTGGACAACAAGCCAGTGGTGCAACCAGAAAACAGTTTTAAGCAGAGTTTGAAAAAACCCAGCCCTTCTGATGGGTTTTTAATCAAATATCAGGGTTTTCATTTTCATTTCAGGAGAGTCATTTTAATATCATTCTCTATTCAAACATTGTATACCAAACTACTGCTTGCTACGCAAAATTTTTAAAGAGTCGGGAGCCATGAAGAGAGGTCACTGTGACCCCCTAAAGAATTTTTTATTTGGAAAAGCAATGCTATATTGATTTTTTAAAATTAATATGATAAAATATTTTAAATTGATATTGAATTGAATTTATGGATTTAAATAGTTCCTGTTTAGTTTGATCCTCTAAATCAGCGGTTCCCAACCTTTTTCTCTTTGCGAACCCCTTGTAACATCGGAAAAAATTCGTGAACCTCCTGGTCTTAAAATAAGTAACATGTAAGAATACAATTAAAAAAAACACTAAATTTGCTTTTCCTTTTCATAGCAGTTGATTGCAATATGCAAAAATATTATTTTTAACACCGATTAATAGAGACATTAATAAATTGAAACTGCAGATTCAAGAAAAATAATAAACAAGTTATTCAAAAAAAAATAAATTAGTTCTTAAAACATACCTTGATTTTGAAGAAAAAAACTTAATGGGATATTTGTGGCTGCTTGAGGGAAAAAAGGAGTTGATAGTTGGGTTCGATGTCTGAAAGTCTCAGTCTCAGATCAGGCTCTGCATTTAGTCTATTTCGGTATTTATTTTTCAGATATGTGTATGAGGAAAATCCTTTCTGTACATGAGTCTATTGATGCGACTCTTATCTTAAAAACTAACATTATCTAATTACAAAATAAAAGAGAACTATGAGTAAAATCCAGTAATAAATTTCCAATTTGGAGCCGTTTGCTGTCATATAATCCACAAAGCTCAAGATCCGCCAATAATGTATTGCTTGACTATTCTTTCTTTCTTTTTTTACATGCAAATGCATATTCTTCATGAAACCTCCTGATGGCGACTTTTCAAGGCTGTCACTACCCCCGCCACAGCTAATTCAACGATTCTGCATGCCCCCACTTGAACATTTAGTCAGAGGGATATTGGAGTGTTTTGGAAGGAAAAAGAAAATTGTATTTTATCAAGGTTATTTAAACCACTGAAATATTTTTAGAGACTCTCTTTTTTTTTTTTTTTGAGCCAGATAGAGATGGAAAAATCCGACTTGTTTTCAAATTTCAAAAGAGCAAATAACTATGTACATGCAAATTGAATATTTCTTTATTTTTCACGAAAATATTTAAAAGTCCGCCATTACAATATGAGTTTGGCGAACCCCCTTCAGGCACCTCGCGAACCCCTGGCGGTTCGCGAACCACCGGTTGGAAACCGCTGCTCTAAAATATTCAAATAAATAACAAATAACTCAAATTCAGATGCATAGTTTTATTTCTAATACTTAATAAGTTTGCTCAGAAAGGAAGATGCCTTTTTCTGGACCAATTATTGACCAACACTAAATATGATAATAAACTCAATTTATGACTAAACTGATCAGTACCAATTTCTAGACTTGATATTGATCAAAATATTTGTAATATTTAGTTTGTTTCTGAAATAAATGTTTTCAATGTGCAGTAAATTGTGAAAAAAAAACCACTTCACCAACATAGTGTGTCATTTCAAGTGGGCCCACCCGAAAAATCTCGGTGAGTTTTTTTCGGGCTGGGCCCACGTTGGCGAATCCTGCTTTTAGTTTTTTCTCCATTTGATAGGCATCCCCAGGAAAATTTTTGATATTGTAATCCTGAAAATGCAGTTTTAGATTGCTTCTGGTGCTGTGAGGGGAAAGAAAAGTTCACAGGAACTTCCACATAGAATTCTAGAAATTAAAGTCCTAAAAACGCGATTATAGGCGATATTTGTTGACGCTCATTTAAGGGATGGGGCTTATCTTAAGGACTGTCCCCGATCAATTTCTTGAAAAATAGAGCAAAATCGATCACCTTCTTAACATTTGAAACTATGGAAAAAACCTTAAATAATATTTTAATGTTGTTAGAAGCGAGACGAAGTTGAGGGCGTAGAAAGGTACGAGGGGCTCCGATTATATTTTTAGAAAGTCAAGTCTTATGTACTTGATTTTAGGATTGTCCCGATGGATATTTTGAAAACAGATACCCCCCCCCCCCTTTCTACCAGCTCTTCAATTTTTCATAGTTTAAGTTCCAAAAACGCAATGTGAGACAATTTTTTATGCGGTTATTTTCGAAATTGAAGTTCTAAGAACAAAGTTCTTATGTGCAATACTCCATGGTATTAGAAGGCAGATTTAAGGCTACTGTCTTCAATCTTCCATTGGCGGCAAGAAGACTTGAAGTCCTAAGCATGTCAATTCTTAGAATTTCAAAGCCTGCTGTGCCAAAAGGTTCTCCCCTTTAGACTTTTCGAAACTGTAATTTAGAAAAGTAAAATTTTAATGATTTTTAATGATGAAGAATGGGTGGTTGGGGTTGCTCTTATCCGAAAATTTTCCAAAATTGAAGCTTCAAAAACCAAATTTTAAGCAATTTTCGATCTTTTAAGGTGTTTGGTATTTGGAGGATTTTCAATGGAAATTTTGCTAAATTGAATCCCAGGTGACGAAATTTGTGATGCTCCGTAATAACTTTGGCGGGGTAGAGGACTTCCGAGAAATAACATTTTGAAGACGTTTTTATTTTCAGACGGAATAGAAAAAAAAAAAAAAGAAAAAAAAAATCAGGCAGAAATGAAATTAAAAACAAGAGGATAAGGCGAGAGAGGGGGTGGCCCATAATTAGCTGTCTAACAATATGAAGCTGTTGAAAAATTTAAGTATCGAGATTTTTTTTATTTTTGAAAGAAATTAAGATATTTTCTCAACACTGGGTACTTTGGTGCCTTTTCCCAAGACGCGTTCTTTCCTTCTCTTCAATAGTAAAGAATATTTTTAAAAAAATATCAACACAGCATTCTGGAGAAAGGGTGGGAGGAAGGGAGCACTATCATTGTGGGCCCCCTCTGGTTGCGCCACTACAGTAAGAAGTCCGGGGGGGGAGGGGTACTTCTATGGAAAATTTTGAAAATTTACCTTAAAAATGCTGGTTTTCAGCTGATTTCAGGGCAGATTTTACCGATAAAGTTATTACAATAGTCACGTTTTTATTTTTTTAAATTCGCCATGATAGTTTCAAAGTAGAAGAAATTGTAATGATGTACCAATAAATACCCAATTACGGAGTATACACTCATTCTTTAATACAGCACTGAATAATAATGTTCTTTTCCAACTGCATTTCTTGGCGAATTATACTTAATTTCATTATTTTCAAAATCCAACCAAAAATGTTGGGGGTGCGGCGTACCCCCTGGCACCCTCGTAAGTCCGCCTATGGGACTCTACCGTCTCAGTCCCGTCTTTGCTCGGAACGTATTTTTCGCTCCTCCAGAAAATATTTAGTTAAATATGTTATCAGACGAAAAGATGCATATCAGAGAACTAGGCATTAAGGTGGGATGAAAAAACAGAAATTCTGCACAGCACACAGCCTTCGTTCAGAAAATTTGTGACTTAACACTAATTATTCCACAAAACTTTATGACTTTTAAGTTAAAATGTCTATTGCTTTGGCAAGAGGTTTGAACTTCATTGATTTTAAGGTAAAATTAAAATAAAAAGAGAATATTTTAAAATCCGTAGGAAGTTTTGCCTTTTACACAGCTTTCGTGTTTCAAAAATAATTGCAAATACGCATTATGTCAATATCTACGCTATTTTTGTAATTACGTTGAAAAATTTAAAAACAAACTTGCACAGCGAGTTTTCTTTTCTTTCTTTTTTTTTAAATTTAAATCCAACCTTTTATTCTACCCTAACATTTGAATTAAAAGCTTTCAGCCATAATTGAGCATTTTATCATTCGAAATAAGATTTCCATCAATATTATTTATCGCTAATTCTATTATCACCTACAATTTGTCACCAGATGGCAGCATAAGGGACGAAGTCTCGACGCAGAAAAGGAATACTATTACCTAGAATTGTGTTCTGGTCCTGGTTACTGCAAACGTCGCTTCAATAAAACTGCAATATCTGAAGAAAATAAATACCTTTGTGCGAAAGATGTAGAGTTTAAATCCAACGTTTAAATGCACAAATTTACAGGTATACTGTAGACACGTGTTTCGGGGCTACAAGGAGCCCCTTTTTCAATACAAGAAGTGTGAGCTTTAGGATGAAGAATCATCCGATAAAAGCTTTTATCTTTCTTCATCTTTATTCTTCATCCTAAAGCTCACACTTCTTGTATTGAAAAAGGGGCTCCTTGTAGCCCCGAAACACGTGTCTACAGTACACCTGTAAATTTGTGCATTTAAACGTTGGATTTAAACTCTACATCTTTCGCACAAAGGTATTTATTTTCTTCACGTACATTTTATTCATGAAGATCTAACAATAAAAAAAAAATCACTTGCCAGTTCAGTCTGAGTTTTTTTTTTTCCTTTTCTTTTGCATTAATTAATGCTCAAAACCTTATTTTCATTTACTGACTTTTCTAAATCTGTATCGCACCTAGTGGCAGACTATGTTCTTGGAATCGAAAATAGGTCACCTAGCCCGTGCATATCATTTCGAATCGGTTTCCATAGAAACTTGAAAAAGATGAACTCACAATTCTTGTTGATTAGCCAAAGAGAAGAACAGAATACTCAAGCATCAGGTGAAATGCGTTGGGAACTTGGGAATGATTTCTAACGCATAGGGATCAGTGGGATCTTTGTGAAAATAAATATTGTTCAGAGTGAGCGCCAGTTAGTTGAATTAGTGCTCAAATGTTTTAGCCGCTGTAATGAATCAAATCTTCAAAAACGAAACAAAGTCCAGCTGTCTGTCTATCTGTCGAGCCAAAGTCTGTCTATCTGTGACCCGCGTAGCGCCAAAACCGTTCAATCGATTTTCTTAAAATTTGGCACAAAATTAGTTCGTAGCATGGGTGGGTGCGTTTCGAAGGGTTTTTTTTCGAAAATTCTATTTTGTTCTTTTTCCATTCCAATTCTTAGCTCATTTTTCATACAAATTCAATAAATGGGGAAGAAATATTTCATACACATTTTCAAGTCTTATGTCATTCGAAAGCTTAAAATTTTCTGCTAAAAATGATATCAATTAGAAGTTTCTACGAGCATTAGAAAAGCTGAAATAATTGTTTTTAGAATCCCGAAATTCAAGGATTACCTTGAGCAAAGAAAGCCAAACGATTCTAAAATGGTTAAGCTCGAGAATAAAATTTGAAAATAAAGATGAAATGAATTATTTTATCACAACGGAAATTAACTTTTCATGTTGTTACCATGGTTAAGTTTTTATACCTTTTTTTGTTTTGTTCTTTTTCCCTTAATAATTTTCAAAATGTATTTGTTTTTGTAGCCTGCGTTGCCAGACGTAGTATTTTTGATACTACGGTGGTATTTTTTCGGCCCAAATAAGGAGCGTAGTATTTTTGCAGTATTTTTCTGGCAACTCTGTTTCCAAATTAGTATAATTCCGTAAGCACAGCGTAATAATTTAATTGAAAGATTTGCCGGATTTTTTTTTTCATTTTCATAGATTTCGCATTTCAGCAATATTGATTTTGGCAACGTTTGGAAATAGTAGTATTTTGTAATACAGTCGAACCCCTCTATAGCGAACCCGGGATATAGCGAACCCCCGGTCATAGCGAACCTTTTCATTAGTCCGAACTGAAATCCGATGTCATTAATGTAATTTTGTACGCTTCTAACGATTCACAAACGCTGAAAAATCGGCTATAACGATCCTAAAATGTCCGAAATTTAAAGTTTTTTTTTTTGCTCAGTCTAAGTGATTCTTTAGCGATTGTTCTCGATCTCAGCAAACACGGTCTTCTACAATGCTTACACCTTTTTCACGGAATATACCCGATCCAAACCACATTCCCCCCTTATTGTTTCTCCGATAAGGGAGCATTTTCTGCAAAACAAAAAGTTCAATTCATCCAAAAATTAGAAAAGGGCGAAACCCTATCTTCACTCTGCACGACATTTTCCCTCTCAAAATCCACTGCAGCCACGATTTGGAAGAATTGTGATTACAGAGTTTCTGCTTATGAAAAAACATAAACGGGTGTAAGAAATTGCAAAAAGCAGAAAGAGAAAATGTGGACAATTTTTTTGTGACTGAAAACATTGATAAACATATTGTAGATTCTTTTGCAATAGTGGAGAAAAAAATTGCAAAGATGTATATAAAGTCCAGAAGTTTTCAACCGAAAATAACGCCTTTCGTTCTATGCTAAGGTTAAATAAAAAAAGGTAAAATTTTAATATGCTTATTACTGAGTAAAATATGGTTACTATTTATAATACTTTATTTTATGACCTTTATTATTGATGAAGACATTATGCAATTATAAAGTTTATTATTATAGCGTATTACCGAATTTCGATATTTTTTAAAGAAATTCGGGTATAGCGAACCCCCGGTTATAGCGATCACTAAAGTCGGTCCGTTGAGGGTTCGTTATAGCGGGGTTTGACTGTATTTTTTTTAGAGGAGGCGTAGTATTTTTTTGTTCCAATTCTCTGGCAACCCTGTCTTTTTCCCGGTGAAGATGCTTTGGGACCCTGCTTGGCGCGTTTTCAAAAAGTCAACTACGCAAAATAGCTAGGGTTACCACGCTTGGCGCGCCTATCGTTCATTTAGCGAGAAAAGGGTACCCAAAGCACAGATTAACGAAATATCGTATCAATTGCGATATTGCATCGCTTTTTTAAAGTGTTTCATTTCAGAAAATGTATTCTTTTGTTTTTTAAGCTAGAAAAGAAAACTTTCTTCTTCTTTTAAACTTTGGTAAGATTTCTGTTGGTTCCTGTTATCAACAAAATTGTTCTCATTTTCTCTTTTGGCTTATTTTTGTCCATCTCCCTTGGGGTTGCATTCGAATGTTCCAAGGGGGTGTTTTACCCCATTTATCGGGTAAATCAGTGTTTTCAATGCAAGGTGATATGAATTGGTTAACAAAAGTGATATGAATTGGCGCGACCACTTGGCGATATATCGCCAAGCTTTTGATCGCCAAGTATTTGACGCCAATTGGCGAAAATTTTTTTTTTTTTTTTTGATTTAGGTTCAATTTGGCGCTGTTGGCGATATTTTGCGAAAAATCCACTGAATGATGTTAAAATCGACGATATTTAGGAGATTAATCATTGTAAAACATTTTTTTGCATTGTTTCGTAGCAAACTAGGGATACAAATGTTTGAATTGTTATCTTGCTCACTCCAAGCACTATTTTAGCACTTAAGGCATCTACTAAGAAATTTACACGTAAAATTAAGTAGTGTGGAGTCCATATCAGATCTTTATATCACTTTGAAGGAATTATAGTTGAATAAAACTAAAATAGAGCATTTTTTCTGCTATATCAATTATTTTACAAATGAACTTTTAATTTTATACCACGGGCAAAGCCGTGCGGTTACCGCTAGTGTTCGAATAAAAAATTGTATCGTGTTAGATGCCATTCACCAGTGGCTCCTTACGTTTTAATACAGTGGACCTTGTTTATTGAATTAACCAATTAAGTAAATCAAAATGTAGAAAAAAAGAGAGAAAGCTTAATGGGGTCTATTCATGTGACGTCATACTCACGGATCACGTGATCACAATTTGCCGCGAACCTGCTGTTTACATACTGAATGGCTGCCGCGCGCGATGTCACTACGAGAGAAATACGGAAAACGTGCACTTTCAGCCTAAAATTTGCAATCATTCCCATCATTTTTTCAACTAACGAAAGCATAATCCACAGAATGTTAGATTATATTTTCTCTTTCTTTGTCTACTTTTTTAGCGGTGCTCATAATTTATTTAAAAGCTAATGATATAAACACCTTCGTTAGCTCTATATATAGCGATAGTACAGATGATACAATTTAATTTTCACACCACAATAAAGTAGATGAAGGGTATAATTATAAAGTGAAGTACGAGTGAACATTTGATTAAGCTTGAAACAATGTCTGAAATCATCGTTATCATCATATATTATGCATGATTGTTTACTCTAATACAATGTTGAACCGTTTATACGTTTTTTATGGTAGAATTGAAAAAAAAAACGTGTTGCAGTGCACGTTAATATGCACTGGACTCTGTTGAGACCGATTTAGCGAACTGATTGAAAACATACAAAAGGAGCTTCACTGTGTATTTAAATCCAATACTTGATATTTCTCTTAATCAAAAATTTGAAATTGTGTAACATGAGATCTGCATTTAACATTCTATTCAAATAATAATTTCAGTGTACTTGTTTTGATTGAACATGATTCATTTTTATTTACTTCAAGCTAAATGAAATTTCGTCAGTTTTTTTTCTTTCTCGAATTCTATTCCTTGTACATATTCACAAACAATGACTACAGTGAATTTATAAAAGAAAATTCTCTTACAATTTGTGCATTGGCTTTCACAGCATTCTAATTTTCAAATACGTTTACTTAATTCTCAAAGAAAACGCTTTTTACTTGCCTAGACTACGATCATTCAAAAGTTTGCAGTATTATTAGGAAGAAAACTATAAAGCAGGAAAATACATGATTGACCGTATCATTTTAGTGGCATAGCAAGACATTTTTCTATGGGGGGCGGGTCACACACATTGGAAAATTTTCGAAATAAAAGGTCGAAAGTACGATTTTAGGCCCTCAAATGTGTTTTCATACATATAATTTTCTTGCTTCATTGGCAGGGTTATGACCTCCCCCTCCCTTCCTAGCTACGCCATCGCATCATTTGTTCAGATACAGCAAAAAGTGATGCTACAGAACTTGTCACTTTATCGAAGGAACAATACGTAAAGAATGTACAGTCGAACCTCCATATATCAAACTTCTACATATTGAAATTTTCTATATAACGAACAGAAATCAAATCTCTATATTTATTACATCGAAAAGCAGTTTCTATATATAAAAAAATTTCCATATATCGAAATTATTTTTTGGACATAATGGGTCTGTTTATTTGGCAACAAAACGTTTACTTCACAAAAGTTAAAAGCCAGGATTAAAAGAAAGCTCAGCGATTGTCACTGAATTCCGCAAGTGAGTTGGTGCTCAGGGGTGCACAAACAAATGGGGAAACTTATGAATCTTAGAACGAAGCAATCAAGTCGTTTTCAATTTTATGTTGGAACTTGTACTGTAAATTCAAATTTCCGGCTATTCCTCCATTTTTCTGCAACAAACATGATCAGTATAATGTGTGACAGAATTTTATTCATATTTTAATATTATACAAAATAGGAACTAAACTAAATTTGTTTTTTTTTTTTTTTGAATAAAAGTTTTTAATTAATATTAACTGTGTATTCTTGATAAAATTTGAAACTACTTGCAAACTCAATCTCTTAAATTTTCTGGAAAAAGAATTAAAAAAAAAAACTACTCCTCCTAAGGCTTACATTGCAGATAACAGCAAGGGGTATAGTTGAAAACGAGTCGAGTACTATTATACAACCAATATATGTCTTTTTCTTATCAATAATATGTACACCTGTTTCAATGTTATAAATTGGGAGAACCTTAACCTTTAGGAACTGGGCGGTACACATGTTGTACCATAAGTCTTTTTTCTTTAGAGGACGGGGTTGAAACTTTCACTCGAACCCTTAAGAAGCCGGTGGTTTTATTTTGGCAATATTGCTCATTGGGCTTTGTGCTGCAACTTCTTGAATAAAAGTTACCTCACTGATTTTACTTCAGTGCTGGGAAAAAATCCAATTGTTGTAAATCAACCACTTCCCTTGAAGAACCACAGATTTGATATTTAGGTTATGCAACAATCAGATAATTTTTTTTTGTGTTTCGAGAAAATCATTTCCACCAAAAATAATAAATTTCATCTTCACAATTATCGAGGGAGGACTCCCACCTCTTCCCCCGGTCGTGATGCTCATGAACTACTAAATGTAATGCTTCTTTTTGTTACGTTGCTATAAGGGGATCTGAGTAACATTTTTAGGTTCAAAAAGTGGGTTTTGGGATAAATGTGTTCAAAATATCTCTCCCCCTCCCCCACACACACATTTACTGACAACATACATTGAGAGTTTGTGCACATGATCACACAGGACCCATTAGTGAAATCATGACCAGTATGAAATAGTACAATACAGATACATTAAATATAGAACAGAATTTATAGTACAAAGAGCGAAATTACAACCAGGGCAAGGGTGAGAATTACATCCGCCACCCCATGGTAGTAAGGCTGTGGTGCTGCCAAACTGCACTACTGATACTTCTTGAAATATAACGTACACAAATGCAGCTGTATGTAATAGTAAGTCACTTAGGGAGAAGGGGGTCTGTAACCTACCTCCATGTCTCCACCTGTACTGTAATTTGTATTGTGACATTTATGATACAGTTACCTTTACATTTTGTTCTTTATTTTAAAACATGTATACATTGTTCAAAAATATTAACTATAAACGCAGGTTACTTTGGCCCAAACTTTCAAAAGGATACAACGCTCTAAGCCAAGGTTTCCTAAACCGTGGTAGGTGTACCATTGGTGGTACGTGACTTACTAGCATGGCTGCGGAGTCGGAGTGGGACTGATTTTGGACCGTCGGAGTCGGAGTCGCTGAAAAACATGTCGACTCCGACTCCAACCACCTCCGATTTGGATGAAATTTTATGGAGGTGAAAACATATCTTTGAAACTAACAGATACAAATTTTCAGCGTCCAATATCCAAATCCTAAGCATCTAGGATCAATAAAAAGGGCTTCAAAATGGCGGGTCTGCTTTGTGAAACGAATTGCTATGTTTGGGCTTACGCAAGTGAATAAAAAATATTTGCATCAAAATGAAATGAGTTAAAATAAAGTCTAGCCATTTAACAAGAAAACTATTAGTTTTGTACGGAGTCAAATGAAAAGAGCGGCACTTGTCTTTTGCTTTGGAGAAAATGGACTTTTTGGGAGGTCACAGTGACCTCCGAGAATTGAGGTAAATGTGAAATTACCTGCGAGAATTCTTAAGAAAATTGAACTTTTTGAGAGGTCACAATGACCTTCCATGACCTCCAACTGGGATTTCCCAGCTTGCTACCCCCCCTAAAGTGGGTCCTGGCTACGACCATGAATAAAAATGAAACTTTTAAAAATGGACTTAACATTTCAACCATTGTTTAGGGTTTTTCCCTCTTCACATTTGGGAAAAAAATAAATAATAATAAAAAAAAAACAGGAGTCGGGAGTCGGAAGTTTTAAAATCCCGGAGTCGGAGTCGACCATTTTTTCTTCGACTCCGCAGCCCTGTTAACTAGTTGCTGGTACACAAAAGGCCGTTGGCCGTCAGTACACTTCAAAAAATAAGGATTCTACGTAACAACCACCAGGATCGCATTAAATAAAAATATTTGATTATGAGAAGATAGTAAATTGTTTTTTTTTATATCTTTGCATATTTATTAAAATGATTTTATCAGTAACAAAATATTGCAAAATAATATATGAATATAAAATTTTGAACAAATGCTTATTACGAAAAAGTTTACTTATTATTTCAGCAACTATATATGAAGAATAATGCTTCGGCGTATTTCAATGAAATTGTAATGATCATTCTATAAATCAATGTTTAACACTAGCCATAGTTTTTAAAAATCCAAAAATACTATCAGTTATCCGAAATGATACATTTATCCATGATGTACTGTACAATCAAGTGGTACGCAAGCTTAAAAAAGTTGAGAAATGTTGCTCTGGGCTATCCTTCAATTTTTTAAATTAATTTCGGCAGAATCCCCTAAAGAGCACTCTAAGAAATATGTGATAAAAAGGTTGTTGCTTAAAGAGTTTTGAATTATTGAGGTTCTACTGTGTTCTAGTTTTGCATACAGATCCATCAGCTTTAATGAGTAAAACATGCAACTGAAGAACGAGTACTTTCCATTGTTGACGGAAATTTTTTCCATAATAATAAACAGCATCAATGTATCACGCTTCCTTCATTATGCTAGCAAATGAAACTCAGATTAGCCTAACAAGAACATAGAAAATCGATAATAGAAATAAATAGAAAAGCTATTCTTACCTCTGTGTGTTTGTTACAAAATGCCTGTAGAATATCGCACAAAAAAGATCAGCAAAAGAGTATGTAGATTTTAAAGTATACTAACAAACTCTATTGCTGCCCATTTTGTTATTGTTGTTTCATAAAAAGACTTGTTGTTAAATGTTATCTGACTTCATGTTCAAAGCAATGATGCTTGCTTGAAAACGAGGAAGAACTGCAAACAAAATAACAGGAATGAACACTAAACACACTTAACTTGCACTTCAAACCGAAAAACAAAATGTTTTTTAGGAAAACCTTCTCCGATTTTTTTCTTACTACTACGCATTCTTAATTCTTATTAATTAAAACTAAATACCAGTCAAATAAAAGCTTATTAATACGCTGTTCTCAATGAAAGTATAAATAAAGTACTAAATGCACCTAATTAAATTCAAAAGAATTTGAGACTTAATAAAATGAGGAATATACAGGTGTACTAATTTGTGCAATATTAGCAACTTACTTAATGATAGCAAAGCTGTGCGTTCACTTTCACATTACCGGCTTTACGGAAACATTGTCAGCATTGTATTTTTTTTATTAAGCCTCGGCGATTTACAATGGACTATCATATGAAAACCTCTGCTCAGAAATGTTTAGAGCAGACCACAGAATGCTCATTTAGCACAAAATCCATCGGATTGACCTTTTATATGCCTTTTATTCAGTCGGTAGATGTTGTAAATGACAGCCATGGAAGCGTACACATTTTTTCACTACAACTTCATTTTCGTTCCACATTCGTACATCCGAGAGTCAAACAGAAGATCAGCATGTAAAAAATTTTCTTCCGGAACAAAAATATAGCATGAAAACTACAAAAGAATACATTTAATCCATAATTTTAAAAGCGAACTTTTCCGATTCTCAGCATTGGTTTTGAAAATGTAAACTCACGGATCACGTGGTTAGCCCTAGTCTCGAACCCAGATCGTGAATAGACCCCATTTCCAAAGCAAAGAGTAGGAAAATTTTTTCTGAGCACCTCGGTATCCGAGAGAATCTTTGGGCCTTGTAGTTCTTTTTTTTTTTTAAATTCAAATACTTCATAAAATTTGAAAAGGTGTAAAGTTAGCCAAAATGACTCAAATATACCCTAAATGACTGCAAAATTTCTAAAATAAATATTTTTAAGAAATATAAAATCAGAAATCGGCATGTAATTTGAGCAAAGGGTTTTCTGGAAAACCCTATCCTATTCGAGAAATGGAAACAAATTATTTTGTACCTTAAAAAAGAAAAAAAACATAAACCGTAGAAAATATACATAATTTTAATCATAATTGCTTTCCAGAAATTAATAATAATGTGAAACTTTGTTACAAACACGAATACACCCGATGTAAGACAAGATAGTATTTAACCAATTTGACTATGCAATCACGTGGTAGCAGGAAAAAATATGAATGATTGACTCAACTTTAAATTCCGTTTGTAAATTTTTAACATGAATCAATGATATCGTGAACAACAATGCATGGTGTTTTTATAAAACAAAATTAACATAAAATAAGCGAAAAAATAAAATTGCGTTTTTGAAGCAGCACTCCTACACCTAAACTCAATCTTTCGAGAAACTTTACCCTTCAGACGTTTGTTTATGGTTTGGTAGAGAGTTCTTCCTGAAAGTTCGCAAAAATGAGTGTTCGCTCTTTCATCCAAAAATTCATCGCTACACCCCCCGTCAAAAGATGGTTCTTTAACAAGTCCGGCTACAACCAGTACGGGCTCTTCCACGACGATTTAATCTACGAAACGCCAGAGGTGCAGGAGGCAGTACGTCGTCTTCCCCAGCACCTGTACGACTCTCGCGTGTACCGAATCCAACGTGCACATCAGCTGTGCCTGACCCATTCGATCCTCCCCAAAGAAGAGTGGACCAAATTCGAAGACGACCTGAACAATCGCTACTTGCGACCCTATCTAGACGAAGTGGAAAAGGAAAAGAAGGAGCGAGAGATGTGGGTTAAAACACACTGAAACTCGGATGGTGTAGATCTTGAAATGGTTGCTCTGCAGTCGATATGTATTTAATGCTCGTTTGTATGATTTTGGAAATTATCGAAGGTAAATAAATGACGTAGATATCTTTATTTGTGTTTGCTCGACTTCATATCTTTGTGTAGTGCTTTCTAGGGAAACGATGGGAGTAGGGTTCAAGCCGAGTTTAAAAGTTCTTTAGCGAAAAAGCTAAAATTGAAGAAAAGGCTTCAGCAAAAGGGGATATGTTTATTTATCGTTCTAATTGCCTCTCTGTGTTTCATCGTCAAGATAAAACTCAAAATTCAGTCATCACATCTTCAGAAAAGTATATTTACAGTAATAAGTAATGTATTTTTAAAAAATTTGAAATGAAAATTTTAGAATCATTATTAGCATGGAGAGAGAACATGTTTTTGAAAACGTTAATAATGCATTTATTGGGGGACATAATGCCTATTAAGAAGATACATTGTTGACCTTACTAGCAGTTTATACACGTTGGCTACCATTTATAAAAAGATGAATCAAACTTTCTAAATAAATAACTTTTTAAACAAAATGACAAAATTTTCTGCGAACCCGTGTTCGCGAGTTCGTCTGTATTATCTGGGTCTAGGTGTCAGAAATATAGTTTATCTTATCAGTAATTCGTTTTAAGAACGTTTGAAATAAAGAAATTAGACTTTACTCACGATTCTGAACATTTTTTCATTGCTCATGACTGATTGATTAGTACTGTAATATTTTAATTTACTTCTGGCCAATTTGAGTTTTCAATGTTTGCGTTATCTAGTAAAGTATTTTATTCAAACTTTCAATGTTATTTAATTGTTTGCATTTTCATTCAGCTACTTTACATTTTTATAGCTCAATTATTTTGAGGATTATTTTTCATTTTAATCGAGAATCTTGCTTAACGAGTTCAGTAAAAATACAAAATAATGTGTGGCATGGTCAGCTCGTACAGGGAAGGGGGGAACTGTCCCTCACTATCAAAAGGAAAGGGTCCTTGGGCTCACTTTTTCAGAGTAAAAAACTAATGATCGATTGAAATTTTTTTTCTCAGTGGCCGGATTTTTTTTACGAAAATAAAAGTTGCCAGAAGATAAACTTTTTTCAGGTTATTTTACCAGAATAGAACTTAAAATTGGAAGGCGGATCTCTACAGTGGCCATCCGTCTTAATATTCGGGGCCATATTTCGCATTTTCTTAATAGGTCATTTAACCGTCAGCGTTAATATCCAATAATATAACAAAATTCTTAAAGAAGGCTTTAAAGCCCTTTTTTTGGTGCACCAGCAACCTATGATGCATGGTATGAGTTGCTATACAGGGTGTCAAAAAATCACTCTTCTACCACAAAAATTGATCGAGTTATGACGTTTTGAAAAATCAAGATTTTGCATTATTTCATGACGTCATCGGTGAGATTTTTTCAGTTTTAAACGTTACAGTGTCAAGAATGTTTTACTAAATATGATTGATAGGACTGGGGGGCTGTATAAAAATCTAAATTTCGTAACTCTTTCAAAATTTGATTTTTTGAAAAACACTGAATGGACCTAAAATTCCTTTCGTAATTTAGAGATTTCTTCCTAAATGAACTATATGCTTATCTCTAACGGTTAAGAAATTAGCTATTGGTCCACGATAGGAGTGGACACCCTGTATACAGGGTGTTTCGTATTGAATGGGACAAAAACAGTGCGACTGCCATAATGGATTTATTCCACAACTACAATTATAAAAGTTTTATTTGGAAACGGAGAAATACGGGGACAAGACGTTTGTGCAGCATCCACTTTCTCGGGACTGAAGCGGCAGATGACTGCAGTGCTGATCTCCTCACCGGCAGGGTTTGAAAAAAACCGGGATTTTTTTTAAAAAGCCCGGCCCACCCGGGTTTCTGATCAAAAACCCGGGCTTTTTCCAGAATCATTTTTCATTGATTTTCTATTCCAACGTTGTACACCTGAATAAAGTTTACAAATACCTTTGTGCAAAAGATGTACAGAAAATAACAACGTTACGAATGCACAAATGAGCAGCTGACACCTGCTTTTATATTTCATAAAATCAGGGCAGTAGAATGCAGAGAGGTCACTGTGACTTACTAAAGGAAGTCTTCGACATAATTATAGTTTTTTTGATCTTTTAAGTACAGTATAACCTCGATTTAACGATTGCCTATGGACTGTAAAAAATTATTGTTAAATCGAGAAAGCATACTTAAAAGTTAAACGGATCAAACTATTGATAATT
>JAXGGA010009164.1:0-52781 GCA_038373865.1 Uloborus plumipes | reverse complement strand
CAAATTAACATCTTAAATACAGTCAAGCCCTCAATAGCTCATAGTCCCAAGGGACCGGCTAAAAACTTAGAGTTATTGATAGTTCGAGTTACAAGCAGTTCCTACCGTCTTTTCAAGAATTTGGGACCAAATGAAAACTTTGAAATGAAGGTATATTTGAGTTTATAAAGCTTTGAGTTATCGAAACTCGATTGAATGTTATTGAGGGCCATGCTCAACATGTTCTCGAGGAGTTACGGAGCGGCGTGACAGACGTGAAAAGATTCTAATAGCAGAGAAATATCTTTTCTGAAAGGAAGGTATTACAAAAAGAAAGAACGAAACAAAGTGCAAAATTCAAAATTTCTTTACACACATTTAAACTCTTTCAAAAAAAAAGCATGGTTTTAAGTTGCGACGATTCATGGGGACAGATGTTTTCATTATCTAAAAGAAAACTTTCGTCAATGTTAGATAGGTTATTTAGTGTATGTTATTTTCAATTATAATCTCTATCTCTACTAATAATAAAGCTGAAGGTGGTTCTGTCTGTCCTTCTTTCTTTCTTTCTTTCTTTCTGTCTGTCTGTCACGCGCGTAGCGCCAAAACCGTTCGGTCGATTTTCATGCCACTTGGCACAAAATTAGTTTGTAGCATGTAGTTTTGCACCTCGAAGCGATTTTTCGAAAATTCCATTTCGTTCTTTTTCTATTCGAATTCTTAGCGGAAATTCGATAAAATAGGGAAGAAATATTTTATACACATTTTCAAGTCTTATGTCATTCGAAAGCTTGGAATTTTCTGCACAAAATGAAGTTTTTTCGAAGTTTCTACGATCATCAGGAGAGCTGTAACAACTGTTTTTAGAATCCCGAAATTCAAGGCTTACCTTCAGTAAAGCAAGCCAAACGATTCTAAAATGGTTCAGCTCAATAATAAAATTTGTTTGAAAAGAGAGATGAAAAGAATTATTTTATCAACGGAAATCAACTTTTCATGTTGTTACTATGGTTACGTGTTCATACTTATTTTTGTTTCGTTCTTTTTCCAGGGTTGCCAGACGTAGTATTTTTGATTCTACGGTAGTATTTTTTCGGCCCAAATAAGGAGCGTAGTATTTTTCTGGCAACCCTGTTTCCAATATACTAATGACTTAATTAAAAGATTTGGCGGATTTTTTTTTTCATTTTCATAGATTTCGCATTTCAGCAACATTGATTTTGGCAACGTTTGGAAACAGTAGTATTTTGTAATATTTTTTTAGAGGAGGTATAGTATTTTTTGTTCCAATTCTCTGGCAACCCTGTCTTTTTCCCGGTGAAGATGCTTTGGGACCCTGCTTGGCGCGTTTTCAAAAAGTCAACTACGCAAAATAGCTAGGGTTACCACGCTTGGCGCGCCTATCGTTCATTTAGCGAGAAAAGGGTACCTAAAGCACAGATTAACGAAATATTGTATCAATTTCGATATTGCATCGTTTTTTTAAAGTGTTTCGTTTCGGAAAATGTATTGTTTTGTTTTTTAAGCTGGGAAAGAAAACTTTCTTCTTCTTTTAAACTTTGGTAAGATTTCTGTTGGTTCCTGTTATCAACAAAATTGTTCTTATTTTCTCTTTTGGCTTATTTTTGTCCATCTCCCTTGGGGTTGCATTCGAATGTTCCAAGGGGGTGTTTTACCCCATTTATCGGGTAAATCAGTGTTTTCAATGCAAGGTGATATGAATTGGTTAACAAAAGTGATATGAATTGGCGCGACCACTTGGCGATATATCGCCAAGCTTTTGATCGCCAAATATTTGACGCCAAATTGGCGAAATTTTTTTTTTTTTTTTTTTTTGATTTGGGTTCAATTTGGCGCTGTTGGCGATATTTTGCGAAAAATCCACTGAATGATGTTAAAAACGACGATCTTTAGGAGATTAATCATTGTAAAATATTTTTTTGCATTGTTTCGTAGCAAACTAGGGCTACAAATGTTTGAATTGTTATCTTGCTCACTCCAAGCACTATTTTAGCACTTAAGGCATCTACTAAGAAATTTACACGTAAAATTAAGTAGTGTGGGGTCCATATCAGATCTTTATATCACTTTGAAGGAATTATAGTTGAATAAAACTAAAATAGAGCATTTTTTCTGATATATCAATTATTTTACAAATGAACTTTTAATTTTATACCACGGGCAAAGCCGTGCGGGTACCGCTAGTAAAGCAATAATAGTGGCAAAGTAAAAAATATCTAATTACAACATCATTGGGTGTTAATAGATCGCAATTTTTGTTAGAAGCACAAAAACTAAAAATAAAAGAATTCAATAAATAAAATAATTTGAGAATTTATATTAAAAGCTACTGCGATTAATTTTTATGAACTAACGATATGATCGTAAGTTTTTTTCAAACTTTTGTCGCACATTAATCCTTGAAGGTTTGTAGCCTTTTCTTTCTAAATATTTTAACTAAAATATTTTTGAAAAGCTGAATACAATCATATTTTATCTGGCAATTGTGAAAAATCAAATATGCAGAATGCTTCCATGTCCAGTACACAGTCGGAGGAATAACACAATTTTTGTTTTAGAAGCAAAAATTGGTAAAAAGGAAAGATGAAAAGTAATTACATCATCTAAAAGGTTTATCAAACAATGAAAATTTTTAACTAAGATTTTTATAAAAAAGAAAATATTTAATTAGGTCCTCACATCATACCGGATAACCCTCACATCAATTCCGGATATTCCCCACATCAATACCGGATACTTAGCCGGATATCCTGCAAAAATCTTCCGGATATCCGTATCCGGGGCGGTCAACCGGATCGGATATCCGGAAGTATCGGATACTTAAAATATTAGCCGGATAGGCCGGATACCGGATAGTTACCGGATATCCGGTCCATCCCTACTAATTCGTTTTCTTTTTAAAATGTATTTTTTCTGGATTTCAATTTAAAAAAAAAAAATGTTTTTGCTAAGAGTTGGCAGATAGTGAAACTTCTTGTATCGATTTTTTTTAACTAACTAAGAAGACTAACTAACTAATAAGAACTGATATCATAATCCATGATAATTTAATTTCTACCCCAAAGATTATTTCTTTCATTTTTTGTACGTGAGCTCATATTAACTGCTTTTCATACTTATTTAATTATCCCTAATTATTCATTTAGAAACACGTGCAATATATTTTAACTTATAATAATTAAAATATACAACTTAATTCAGTAAAAAAACTTAAAATAACTAAAATTCTAAAATGTATTGTTATCAATCGTAAAAAGATAAAATTTAACATCTTTGCAGCTTTCGCTCCTCTGGATAAAGCTCTCTGCTTTCCACATCATAGTCTTGATCAGCATTCTTTACTTTTGTTCATACAAGTAATGGGTTAACGTAAAACATCTTTTACTTTCTTTGCGAATGACCAAACATGGAAATGATGCGATGTCAAGCAAGCAGCGGAAGGGAGAATCGGGAGGTAGCTTCAATTTCTTGCCAAGTCTTCAAATTTGGCTACTTTTCGGCCGACTTTAAGACCCCTTATCTCGAAAACGAGGGGACGAGGGCACTTGATCTTTGGGTCAAAGACATGTCTCAGTATGCTCTTTCGAATGGTACCATTTTTAACTTTTTTCATTATTACTTAAGTCGAGTACTTTCCTGGTAAGATCTGTTGAGAGCCAGTTGATACAGTCGTAGTACTCAGTAGCCATAAAGTTCCGTTTTAGAACCTTAACCTGTTAACTGGGTATGACGAAATATTTCGTCATACATAAAAGCCTACAGCAATGGGCATGACGAAATTTTTCGTCATAGAAATTAATCGTAATATATTGAACGCATCACGTTCTACGTTGTTCTTATCTATTAAATCTTAGAGTGGTTATATATATGCCATCATATTGTCGATGCGTCATGAATTTTCATGTTCTTGTAATCTGTAACTTGAGCACTATTAATGGGAAAACGGGCGCTGCATGATCTATACTTCGAGCTGCCACAATTTGGATTAATTTTAGTCTGCATTTCAGTATCTTACATGTTAGTAATAACTTTCTGATTTGAATATTCTTATTGTGAATTTCAGTGTTTTATATATTTTTATTAGTAATAAATTTATGACTTAAGTACTTTTTATTGTCTACAAAATATGGCTAAAAATATAAAATATTTTATCAAAATAAATAAAAATCATAAGTTAAAAACGATATTCTTTTATTATTTGAGGTGTGATATTACTTATCGCTGCGAAAAAAAAGTCCCCATTGTGAAACGAGTTGAGCAATAGCTAATTCCCCGGTTAACAGGTTAAACTGTCTCAGTCTCCTAATATCTTTCTTCTTTGAAAGGTGGCATTGTTTAATCCTTTTCCATGCCAATATTCTGATTTCTTTGTTTTCGTCTATCGCCATTGCTAATAGTATATTCTCAGGATGGCTATAGTATGCATTTCTTTGAACCACCGAATGCACTATCGTTAAGTCATCAGAGAGGAAGTTTGAGAGTAGAACTATTTTCCACAAATTATCTCGGTCCATCTGCTCACCCTAGTAATTTCCTCACTGAGAACCATACTCTGCGCATAAACTCGTACTACGATATTCTACTCTTAATGGCTACTGAGTACTACGACTGCATCGACTGGCTATCAACAGATCTTAATGAGCCTCCAATTACAAATATTAGTATACGAGTAGTACAGATTTTGCTGTAATATCCAATTTTAGCAATTTTTCTGAAACCCCCAAGCGTTTATGGCTGATCAAGAAATGGAGCAAAATAATTCAAATTTTTTATGTGAACTTAGTGCCCCTAATAGTACCTTTTAAGTTACACCTATCACTGAAAATATTTTTAAAAAAATTTTGACAAATTTTACGAAAAACATCAAAAATTAGCATTTTTTCGAAACTTCAAGGCGATTGCGGCAGATCAAGAAATTGTGCAAAAAAATTCAAATTTTTTGTGAGTGCTTTGTGCCCCCAATGGCACCTTTTCCGCATACCTCGTCATCGAAAAAAAAAATAAATAAAAGTCATTTTCGGCCCACCCTATTACGCAACTGTTACCGTACCTTGAAGTGACTTCTTCAGGGGCGTTGGGCATTTTTTGAAGTGGTAATAAAAACTGAACTGCTGTCAATTGAACTGGCGACACTGTTACCGTAACCGACAACTCTGCATATACTGTCGGCCCCGTTTAATCGAGTAACGGATAAGCGAATACTCCGCATATACGAATAAAACATCCGGAAACCGAATGTCTCCTCAGCCCATAGACACATTGTTACAGATCCCCGCTTAATCGAATAGTATTTCTTGTAACCGACAGTATTTGTTTACGCGGGGCCGTATATTGTGTATGTGAGTACATAGAAACACATGCATGTTGGCATTTTTTGAGATGTGTAAAAACCACTGACGATTCAAAACATGACACCTGCAATTGTTCAAGTTTTCACTTCTGTCGACACTCCCGGAGTGCTACTGCATCTTTTTTTTTGGTCCAATTTACACTTTCACTCTGTACATTTGAGGAAAACGTTGCAGTAATTAACCCAAATTCGAACTGATAAAAGTAGAAACGGAACGAAGAATGTATGAATTTCAGGGAAACACACACACACACAAATTTCAGAAGATCCATCATTTTCAACAGTCATAGCAGGTGAAGTTGCCTATTTCCCGCATCTGTCAACAATGTGCTTTCCTTGACTATAGCTTCTTTTCTTTGATTCTTTGATCCAATTTACACTTGCACTCTGCAGATTGGAAGAAAATATTGTAGTAATTAACCCAAATTTGCACTGATAAAAACAGCTACTTCATTCGAAATCAATGTAGATATTTTTGCAAAGAGGGAAAAAAAGAGAAGAAGATTCGTCATTTTCTACTGTCACAATTTGTGATGTACCCTATTTTCTGCATCTGCCAACAAGTTACTTTCCTTGACTACAGCTTCTTTTATTTAACTTTTTGATCTAATTTACATTTGGACTCAGTAGATGGAGGAATACATTGTGGTAATTAACCTAAATTTGAACTGATAAAAGCTGGCACTTCTTTCGTAGCGAGAAATGTAGGTATTCGAGCAAAAAGGAACACAAATTTCATGCCAGTCGAACCTTGTTAAAACGAATTCAGTTGGATCTTTAAAATCAGTTCGTCTTTAAAATCAGAACAACGAATTGTACGCTGTCAAAACTGTCAAACTACTAGGTTGCGCAAGGTATCTTTTAGGGTGAAACGTTGTTACACCAGCGGCACCACCTGAAGCGTGCCACACTTGACTCCCTATGACACCCCTGAAGATGCCGTTTGGCTTCATGTGGCATTATATGGGTCAAAGGCAGGGGTGCCCACAGAGGGGGGATTATGACGCAAAATGCTCCATCAAAATGGGGGGGGGGATTTTTTAAACTCATTTATTTATTTATTTAAATTATTTTTTATTAATTTTTTTAAAAAATAATTTATTCATCAATTATTATTATTATTATTTTGTGTGTGTGTGTCTTGCGTATGTATTGCGCGTGTATATGGGTTTTGAATGTCTGGAAGCGAAAAAATCAGTATTGCAGTTTATTCTTTCAGTGTCTAGGCGTAGCACAAAATTTTTTAAATAAAATAATAACAATTATGATAAAAAAAAATAATGTTTAAAAAATAAATAAAGAAAGAGGGCTGAAAAATAAAAAAGCACACGAGAGTTGTAAAAACTTTTTTTTTTTGGGGGGGGGAGGGAATTTACACCATTGAGCTTGGGAAGGATGGGCACCCCTGGTCTAAGTGCCAAGTGGCACCCTTCGGGGGTACCACTGTTGCAACAACGTTTCACCCTTCAAGGTGCCTTGTAGTTTAAACAATACCTGTAGTTTTAACAGCATAGGACGAGGATCGGAAATGCAGTTCATCTTAGCAGTAATTTGTTCTAAACGTGTTTGTATTAACGAGGTTCGACTCTATATCCATTTTATAACAGAATGAAACTTCAAAGTAACAACTTTTAAACCTAAACAGAAAAAAGAAATTAAAAAATAACATTGCATGTCTTTTTCTTTTCGAGAACTTAAGGACACAGTTTTAAGAACTTAATTAAGCTAATATAGAATGCGGGAAAAAGAATTTTACTCCGAACTAAATCTTTTATCTAATCAAGTGTTTTTTCCGTATTAAACGTCCCCAGAGAGTGCTTGGAATGCAATCTTCCCTGATTTTGCTCCGAAAAACGGATGTGCATTAAAAATTAATTTTTACAAGTGTTAGTCGAGAGGCAGGATAATTGAGATTACTTTTAATGTACCCAAAAGGGCATGTTGGAAAAATAATGTTGATGCGATAGGGGTAGTTGAAGCAGGCTCTAATTTTGATGGCGTTTTAATTTTGTTGATAATGTTTTGTGTTTGTTTTTATTTCCTCTCTGAGGGGTAAGAGTCAAAAATTACTCTTTTCCAGTAACAGTTGAGGTGCTCCGTTTTTTATGGATTAGATTTGTTTTCTTAATTTTCAATGAATTTGCTTTTTTAATATAAAGTGTCAAAAAAAGAACTTTGAAGATGAATATTTTCAAAAATATTTTCTTACTAAAAAACCTCGCTAGTTTTGTCATATGATTTAATTTTAGCTCATTGAGGAGAGGATATCATGTCTCTTTAAAACATACAATTTTTGCTATAAACTTTGCCTTATCATATTTTGTTTTGATAGTGCAGTGGTGCTCAACTTTTTTCCAGCCAAGGGCCTCATACTCGAGGGCTGATGCAAGGGAGGGGCGATGAGGGCGATCGCCCCTACCTTGAGGGACTCTTTTGCAGCAGTTTTTAGATTTTGAAGTTCAAAAAAGGCGATTTTATTTGATCTTTGATGATATTAAGGGAAAGCGGGAGAGGATTCGGGGCTCTGACCAGGAAATTTTTCGAAATGGAAGACCAAAACATTTGTAATCAACAAGTGTACTATAATGATTCTTGCGGCCAGAACACATTTGAAATTTCAATTTTTTTTAGAAATTTCTAAACAACAGGGTAAAACATGAAAAAGGAAGACTATTACAAATTAAGAATTGTTGGTTGTCATTACTTGATGCTTCTTTAATTTTAAATGCATCTATTTCAGAAACATATTTCTGAACAGTTGGCACGATTTTGTGACATTTTTAAGAATTTGTGCTTGTCGATTTGTAACGTTGAACAAAGCAACGGGCCACATGAATCAGCTTCGATTTACGGGTGTGGCCCGCAGACCGTAGGTTGGGCACCACTGTGATAGTTTATACAAACATGTTTACCACTTTCAATTTATTGAACATGGTTTCAAAAAGCAATAGTAAGACAGACACGAGAGATTTTATTTTAATGACTGAATTGTAATTACAATAATAATAATGATTACAATTTCAGCTAGGGGTGCCCCCCCCAAGCTCAATGGCGCAAATCCCCCCCCCCCCAAATTTATCACAACCGTCTTGTGCTTTTTATTTTTTATTTTTACCCCTCTTTTCTTAATATTATTTATTTGTTTTTTTTTTTAAATATTATTTTTTAACTATTAATTATTAATTTTTAAAAATATAATTTGTTTATTTTTAAAAATATTATTTACTTATTTTTTTAAATCATAACTATTATCTTTTTACATCTTATTGTTTTTTTAAAGTTTGAATTATGCGCAGAATAGAGTCGCTTTTTTTCCCTTCCAGACATTCCGAACACACACACACACACAAATAAATAAATAAGTAAATAAAATAATCATAATAATCAAGAAATAAAAGACATATTTTAAATTAAAAAAATTAATTAATGAATAATTTTTATTAAAATTACCGTAAATAATTTAAACTAGGTGACCCGTGCGGAATTCCGCAAAAAAAAAAAAAAAAAAAAACTCTCGACTTAAAATTTAATACGACAATTTTTATTGGCTTCATTATCTGCCCGAAGTTGCAGCGCAATGTCGAAATCTATAAAGAAAAGTCCAGCGTAAGTTGGTGTAGTCCCTGCCGGAGGTTTCAAGTTCCCGATCATATGGTACACTTGACCATGTAGTTTAAAACAATATGGACCTCTGCCAGGAATGTTAACTGAGTCCACTTTGACTGAAGCGAAGGCCAAAGCATTGTTGAATTGTCTAATATTGTCTAGGTAGTAGACACAGTCTGCCTGTTGGTACCCTGTTCCTTGGCATCGTAAAATCTTGTACGTTTGCACAACATCGCCATCTACTGCCGTCGTTCTGACAACTTTTCAAAGACATCAAAGACACGTTCACTTTTACAACTACTACAAAAGTGATACCCTATATTAAAATCAAATACCCAAGGCTACCACTAAACTAAATACTAACGTTATCGCAAAACTACCATAGTATTTTGAAACAATAAAAGTTACAATTAAGGTTTACCGAGCTAAGCCTTGACTTGAAATGTCGCATTTAAAATTGATTTGAACAACAATGGTAAAACGATTTTAACCGTTGAGCAAAAAATTTAACTTTTTCAAACTTCAATCGCTTATAAGTCGCTTAAACGTGGATTTTCGAGATTGTCGTTACGCGGCGCTAGCGGAGAAACGTTCTAAAGAACGCATTTTTTTTAATCTTTCGAATGAAATCAAAATGGAGACGATACGACAATTATTTCGCTAGATAGAGTCAATTTTGTGCCCAAAAATTGAAGTTCGAATAAAAAACGAACCGACACTTTTTAGAGGGTGGGTCTAATTTTCGTCAATAGCCCGCGGGATAAGCTTCAAAATCATAAATTTTCATGCAATTCGATAAAGAAATGAGTGAGTTTCGACCGGGTATAGGATTCGGCTTAGAGAAATAATATATAGAGATTAAAAAAATAAATTAACTAATTTAAATAAAGAAATGAATAAGTTTTAAAAAATCCCCCCCAAAAATTTTGATGGCGCAACTTGGGCCATAACCCCCCCCCCCGTGGGCACCCCTGATTTAAGCAATAATAATAATAATAGCAGCATAAAGAGAGGGGGGGACGGGGAGAACCACATATTGTTCTCCGCAGAAGCTACGTTATTATACCCAGCCGGTTCTTTGTAACGTGTTTCACATAAATACTATGTTTTATAGAGATTTAAGAATGTGGAATGTATTTTAAAATTTTCTGAAAAAGTAACATGGCATCTGAATCAAATATATGGAGATGTAAAGTCATGTCGGCCCGCTCCCCGCTAGATCCACGCCTGGGTACGGGGGACCCTGGAGCGTGTGTGGTGTAATAAAATTGACAAAAGTTACAGAGAGTGACATAGATAAGCCTTTAAGTATACAAATTAATAAAATTGAGTACATTTAAATATGAGTATTTTCAAACAAAGATTACGATTAACAATGAATTATCAATTTAATGCTCACCTATTTCATTTTAGCTTGAAATAAGTTAAAAACGATTATAATTCATGATCTAACAACCTTGGAACATTGGCACAAATATTGTATGATGCAGAAAAAGAAGAAGTTCTAACAGATATTTCATTCCAACAAATGCGAGCAGTTTTAATAAGCTCCCGGGCAACGCCGGATAATAAGCTAGTTATGTAAAATAAAAATAATCATTGCAATAATTCCTTAGGCGAAAAAAACTTACAGCCCAGAGCGCATTTTCTTTCTGTAGCACTCTTTCAGTGTGAGTCATTTAAAAGAAAGTTCCGCATGAACTTGAATTTCTGATCCACTACTTTTCATTCAAACAGCAATTTTTCCGAAAGAAAACAACAAACGCAATGAATGAAAATTTGTATTATCTCTTGAGTGGAATGCAAGAAAAAAAACAAAAAAAAAAAAGAAAGTCGAGCAAAATGTAGCCAAATGTTGCAGCCTCTCCATGCGTACGGGAACGGCAACAACTTGTAAAATTATCTCCCTCCCCCCCTTCCTCTTCCCCCGGCACCTGACTTGGCATTCCAAGCACACGTCACACGTCACGTGACGCGTACCTTAGCAACGCTAACGACGCCGCGCGAATTATTCAGTTGTCTAAAATGGCGGCAAGAGGGCAGGTGGCTCGTTTTCGCTAAAAGCTGAAACAAGTGGTGGCCGTGTGGTTGTAAATAAACAAGACGAGAAGCGAAAAAAAAAATCTGAACTCACATTGGATTATATTATTTAGTTTCTAACGGATTACTTTGCGAGAAAGCATGGTGCTGGTAAGTTGAGAATTTTTTCAAAACATGATTTGAACGTCCGAAGAAATATTCCGCCTCAACTTCCCTAAGTTTTGGTTTGGAAGGGAAAAAAAGTTCGTGCGCAAAGCAGTCTGGGAAATGAATCTGACAGGTTGTTTTGTTGGGTTCTTATAACGTGACCACCCAAAGAGGGTTACTATGAGTTAGTTAAACGATGGGATTTTTTTTTGTGAAATTTTGAATAATATTTACAAGAATGAAGAATTTTCTTTTTACTTTTGCATCATTTTTCTTTCTTTCTTTTTAAAGCTACGACTTCGAAAGATATTTTGATAAATTTAAAAATCAACGTTTTCAAAAATCAGTAGGGTTGTGTGAGCAAAATTTCACCTTTAGAAATTTATTTTTTTTTTTTTCACAAACTAGTATTAATATGTAAACAGTACTGTTGCTGAAAAAATGTGTAGGGGAACTTGCCAAAAAACCTAGGTGTTTTAATCATTTTTATTGTGGTTTGTGTAATTATTCAGTTAAAACTAAGAGAACTTTATCAATTCTACCTCACTTTTTTTGGGGGGATTTAAAGGGAGAAATTAACTATTCGGGGATTTAAATTTTCGATCTTCTTGCTGTCTCCCATTCCCTTCTTCTTTCGTTTTTTTTTTTTTTTTCTTTTGTCTGCATGTGCAGGATTTCTGTCTGCAAAGCACGTGAAAGATGTTTGCCATTACCCACTAAATTTGGTGACTTTTGTTAAAAGTTTCAGCACACTCTAAGACCTTTTATTTCGATAAAGGGGGTCGGGGGTGAGGAAAAATAATTTTTGTACCTAAAAATGTGTCTCGAGAGCTAAATCTTTTTTCATCATTGCATTCTCGCATGGTTTCCCGGTTTAGAAGTTCCAGAATTTTTTCAGTGCACTTTCTTGTTTTATTCCACTTCTATGCACTGTTCTTAAATTTTTGAATCGTTAAAATTTTTTTGATACGACCATATTCATTTCTGTATATTTTCTTATCGTAAATCTGACAATTCATCAAAAATATTTGCGAACAAGATTGGAGTAGGTTCTTTCGTTGAAATGAAAACGTTTTGGTTGAACTTTTTAACGAAGAGATCAACCCATCTTAAATGTTTTGATTTTTAACATTTAAAATGTTTGAATTAAAAAAAAAATCAAAATGCAATAGTTTAAAAAACCAGTTGACTTGTTTTTCCATGATGCTAATAATTACTTTAAACTCAAAAAATACGCCCGAATAAATTTTTTAAATGTACTATTTCTAACCTTTCATGTGTGTAATACGCTTTTACACTGTTCACAGAAAAGATAGACCGTTAGTAATAAACAGAGGAGCCAGAAGGTTTGCCACGATACCGCCTGCCATTTGGGAGCATTTTCTGTTCAATAATAATAATTAAAAAAGTTAACCAATGTAATTCGTAGTTCCGAATAGCACCGATTTGTCGTTGTCCAAGCCAAGCACGTGGCTGACGTCGCCAACTGACGCAATTCTTTTTTTGAATCTAGTCTCTCTTTTTCGTGAATGAAGTGTAGTAGAGGTTAAAATCTCTTTGGTTACACAAATCAATTTACACTATTATTTTCTTCCTTCGCAATTTATTAATATTTTTAGAAATACTACTTTTTCTTTTTTTCCCCTCAATTTATTTACAACTATGTACACTTGTGCAGTGCCCGCCACTTTTAACATCACTGGATTTTAAATCATCCGCTTTATAAAATCAAATCTAAAAAAAACAGAATCATTACTACAGTACAGAACCTTTTATCCGGGAAACCAGAAAACCGGCAACATTTTGTCGATTTTTCCGCCACTTTTGAAAATACGCATTTTCGGCAATTTCTAAAAAATGAAGAGCTCTTTTTTTTTTTTTCGTTTTTCTTTTGAAATACCTAAATGAATATGAACGTTTTCTTTATAAATACCATATAAGTGGCAAAAAGCTCAGAAATTTTTAATATATTGTAATACCTATAAGCACTTCTGGATTGTTTTCTCTGTAGATTTTAAGATGCATTACTATTTATTATCGTAACTTGGGTTTTATAAACAATTGGCAAATATCGCTTCGTAGCGATTCAGAAAACCGGGAAATTCAGTTATCCTGGATAGCTGTGGTCCCGAACATCCCGGATAATTGGTTCTCTACTGTATATCAAAACATGTTAAAACCATCCTTTAATAAAATCATTAGCGCCGTTTTATAAAATCAAGTTTTTGCAGGGTATATGTTAAAAAAAGAAGGTGGGGGGGCGCTTGAATTGAACCAGAATATTCTTTCTCTTCAAGAAAATAGAGATCGACAGTTCAAATCATTCAGTTTGAGTATAAATCGCTCACTAGAAAAACGATTAAACGTCAAGATTTAAGAATGATCGTCAAACAATAAGTCAATATTTTCAAATCCTTGTGTACTTTAAAAAATGTTTACTTTTTACACATAAGTTAAATTCGAATTGTGTTTTAATTAGCTATAAAATATAGATAAAAGTAATTAATTTATTTTTCATTTTGTTATAACTTTAAAATCTTTTCTTTTTGTAATTTAATTTTGCCGGTTTATAAAATCCGCCGCTTTATAAAATCAAATATCTTAGGAACAAATATGATTTTAATAAGCGGCGAGCACTGTATCTACAATTTTGATCACGATTTTGAATCTAAGAATTCTTTCTCTTAAATCATCGATTCTGTACCACATTCTATTTTAGTGAATTCAAAGCAACTAACACGCAAATATTATTAAATATCTCTTAGCAGAACGTAAACATTCTTGGCTTACTAAATCAACTTCCTAGTTCTGCAACAAACATTATCGATAATGGTAAATATCGAGTCATTTAATAACGTTTTAATGCAAACCTTAATAACTTTTAAATATTATTACAGAGGAAAACGAAAAAGAACGCACATAAACTTCACAAAGTAATTTTATTTCCAAACTTAATCCAACATACCTCCTCTTTCAGTAGCTTTAATTAATGGCGGTTCGCGAAAGCAACGCTCCATTTTGAATTTCAACTTTTCGCGCTGATTTGCTTTTCATAATTCGCAATGCAAATTGGAATAATTTTTGCCTATGCATCATTGATTAGGCGGCCATATTCATTAGGCGCCAAAGATTATCATCAGTTCGTTAATATTGAATGTTTCATTAAAACATCGCTTTTCTAATGCGAAGCGATTTCATCCTTATTGCCCGAGTCCATAAGGTCGTTATTTTGGGGGAGCTAACGCGTCCGACATTTTGGCTCTAAATTAGAACACGTGATATCTAAGGTGCCCTTTTATTTATTTTTTCCTTAAAACGGTATGTTTGACAATTTTAGGCAAATATATGTGCATTGAAAAAAATGCATATTTTTAAAACTTTGTGCATAATTCAGAAAATAATTTAAAAATAAACAAAATAATAAAAATAAAAATCGATTTTTTTTTCTGTAATTTTTCGAAAAACAGACACAAATTGAAAAGTTATTTTTCGCCGATTTGAAAGAAAATGAAATGATGCCTTAATTTCGTAGTTTTATGAAGTACTGTCGTCCCTCGCTGAAACGAATACCGTCGGTTCCAAGAAATATTCGATTGAGCGGGGTATTTGATTAAACGGGGAAATTTTCTTTACCTTTACAAATTGACAACTTGCAACGTTTTAATGCTTTGTTTTGACATCTTTTTCAAGGACATTTTTTTCTTAAAAAAATTCATAATATTGCCTTGCTAAGCGCAAAAGTGGTATCTGCAGTTGAGCTCAAACTGAGATATTACTCTTTTAAGTTTTGCGCCACCATGTATTTGATTCAGATGAAACTGTTTCAGAATTTTTTAAAAAATATTTCCCTCTCTCAAATGACCATATAATTTGTATTTAGGTAAAATACGTCACAAAGAGCCATCTGGTGGCGATTACTTAATTTTGTTAAAAAGTGCAGATATGACTTTTGTGCTTAGCACGGCAGAATAGTGGATTACTTGTTTCAGACAGTGGGTTTATTTTTCGTCAATAGCCGGCACGATAAGTTTTAAAATGAGGGGGTAATAAATCTTGGAATTTGATGGAAATTCTCACGGGTAACAGAAAAATATAGGCTAGAGAAATAATATATAAGATTAAAGTAGGTATGCTCGTAGTTTATACTGCACAATTTCCTACAGTACTCGATTTAAAGAACAATAAATCTTGGTTGGTCTTCAAACAATTTATTTTTACAGCCAGCGTTGCTTTAAAAACTGCGCTTTGCAAATTTGCGTTTTCGTCTTTCCACAAATTATTCATGAGCCGAAATACCATTTCTACCGCCACGATAGCGCTGGGCAAACATAAGATAATATTCTATAGTTTTACGAAAGTTCGTATGATTCATGTTATTGATATGAAAATGATTAAACGACTCCAACCGAGGACTTTCATTTGATGAATTCCTACTATTATATTCAGTTTTTTTACTTTCTTCTATATCTAATATATAGAAGAAAGTATTGGTTTCGTGAAAATTTTCGAATGTCGAATTTTGACGGATTTGCACGTTTTGAGGTGCGCTGAGTCCATTTCGACCATTTTTAGAAAATGTCTGTCTGTCTGTCTGTCTGTGTGTGTGTGAGTCTGTATGTGTGTGACCAGTTTTTGTGGCCGCGCTAGAGCAAAAACTACTGAATGAAATCGAACAAAAATTTTTTCACATATGTACCACCATGTGAACTGGTGCACCTGACTTTTTTTAGCGAATTCCTCCAAGGGGGGTGGAGCAATCGCACGTGTTCTGCGCGGGGGTGATTGCTATATCTCAGGAAGTAACTGGCGGAATCAAACGAAAATTGGTCCATAGATAGACCCTACTGAGTACAGGTGCTGATTCAATTTGTTTGTCAATATCTCCAAGGGGGGTGGAGCAATCGCACGTGTTCTGCGCAGGGGTGATTGCTATATCTCAGGAAGTAACCGGCGGAATCAAACGAAAATTGGTCCATAGGTAGACCCTACTGAGTACAGGTGCTGATTCAATTTGTTTGTCAATATCTTGAAGGGGGGTGGAGCAATCGCACGTGTTCTGCGCGGGGGTGACTGCTATATCTCAGGAAGTAACCGGCGGAATCAAACGAAAATTAGTCCATAGGTAGACCCTATTGAGTACAGGTGCTGATTCAATTTGTGTGTCAATATCTCAAAGGGGGGTGGAGCAATCAAAAGTGCTTATTTTGTCACTGCACCTACTGTATCTCGGGAAATATTGCTGCGATTTGAATGAAATTTGGAATAACACTAACCCAATATGGAAGCAAGCATCGATTAAATTTTGGCGCCAATCGCCCCAGGGGGAGGGTGGGGTGATTTTTGCGCTTAGTCAACAATGCGAAAAATTACTTCATTAAAAAATCGCTTTCACGCTATTTAATTATCAAAACAGCTGAAAACTTTCAATGATTTGAAATTTTTAACTGTTGCCAATTTCTTTTTACTAACAAACAAAATGTTTGCAATTTATCTAAACAAGGCTTTTGCAATGATTTCCAATTTCGCTCATTGATTCTGCATTTGCAGGGTTATTACGATAATTGGGAAATTGGCGCTGTCTCCAACTACTCGGGCGAGTACGTATTTTATTTTGTAACCGGAATTCATAAGATAGATATAGAAGAAAGTTTCGTGACGGCCACGACAGCTAGTTTTTTTTTTAAATTAGAAAACGAGACGTTTCAGTGTCCCTCAGCTATGTACTAGGACAACGGGAAAGTTTGCCAAAAAACGAAACGTAATGACACCTTGATACCTACTGCAGACTTCGTAATCGTTCAGATATTCTTGATTTTCCTGTTAATAAATATTTTGTTCTGATTTGTAAGGATTTTTAGCTTTTTATGCTGATATTCCTTACTTCGATGACGGCAAGCTTACCCTATTTCTGTGTGTTTTTTGTTGGAATTTGGTATAGAACGAGAAATGATGAGTAAAGGCCTGGCTCCACACCAGCAGAAAAACGACTGAAACCCAAAGCAATAACCAAAAATCCGGATACTTTGAATTTAAAGAAAATGGGATGTACCCGGATTTTCGGTTTCTGCCTCCGGTTTCGGTCGATTTTCTGCTGATGTGGAGCCAAACCCTAAGAGCGGTGGTTTTAAGTTTTTATTTCGGCTCGAAAAAGCGAAAATCGACCCTACTCGTATGTGTGCAAAAATTGCATTGAACAAAACTGTTGTCTTATGCCTAAACTTCCTATGTGTTGCTTAATTGGTGTTTGACTACTGAATTCTACAAATGAGTAAGATTTCATTAATTATTCAGCTTGAAAACAAGTGAGGCTTAAAAATGCTGTTGTTCCCAGGAAACATTTCCCGATAACCATTATCAAATTTTAGATTCCAGGTCAGGAATTTTTCAAGGGAGCTGGAACTGATTTTTAATACTTCCCCTTTCTAATGTATGCTTCCCAGTTTACAAATATTGATGACATGTGTTTTAAATTCGCCACGGTTCCGTAGGTAAAGTTATAGATCACCAATCGCCAACAGGCGACCATTTTACCGACAATGGCATCCAAAAAATCAAATCCCAGTCGCCAAAAGTGGCGACAATGTTTTTGTTTATTTGCTAAAAAAATATTGCGCTACGAAAATACTCTTCCACTCCCACCCTTTCTTTTATTACCCCTCTTATTCAGCGCTTTGTGAAACAACCGGTACGCCGTGAATATACTTCATAAAAAAATGGCAAACAAAAGTGCAAAAGTGACGGCCATCTTTGTTAAAGTTCCTACTCTGCAGCGTTATCCGGCGGAGACCCAAAAATCTCTTCTGCTAATATCGTCAAACGATCATCAATTGATCTGCAATATCGAAAAATTACCAGTGGAGGGTCTCTCTACCCAGGTAGCACAAATAACCTTTAAACGTTTTATAAACGTTTTTAAGCGGTTGTTACAACGTTAATAACCATTTTACAATCTTTAACTAGCTGTCGTGGCCGTCACGAAACTTTCTTCTATATCTATCTTATGAATTCCAGTTACAAAATAAAATACGTACTCGCCCGAATAATTGGAAACAGCTCCAATTTCCCAATTATCGTAATAACCCTGCAAATGCAGAATCAATGAGCGAAATTGGAAATCATTACAAAAGCCTTGTTTAGATTAATTGCAAACATTTTATTTGTTAGTAAAAAGAAATTGGCAACAGTTAAAAATTTCAAATCGAAAGTTTTCAGCTGTTTTGATAATTAAATAGCGTGAAAGCGATTTTTTAATGAATTAATTTTTCGCATTGTTGACTAAGCGCAAAAATCACCCCCCTCCCCCCAGGGGCGATTGGCACCAAAATTTAATCGATTCTTGCTTCCATATTGGGTTAGTGTTATTCCAAATTTCATTCAAATCGCAGCAATATTTCTCGAGATACAGTAGGTGCAATGACAAAATAAGCACTTTTGATTGCTCCACCCCTCTTTGAGATATTGACACACAAATTAAATCAGCACTTGTACTTAATAGGGTCTACCTATGGACCAATTTTCGTTTGATTCCGCCTGTTACTTCCTGAGATATAGCAATCACCCCGCGCAGAACACGTGCGATTGCTCCACCCCCCTTCGAGATATTGACACACAAATTGAATCAGCACCTGTACTCTATAGGGTATACCTATGGACTAATTTTCGTTTGATTCCGCGGGTTACTTCCTGAGATATAGCAATCACCCATGCGCAGAACACGTGCGATTGCTCCACCCCTCTTCAAGATATTGACACGCAAATTGAATCAGCACCTGTACTCAGTAGGGTCTATCTATGGACCAATTTTCGTTTGATTCCGCCGGTTACTCCCTGAGATATAGCAATCACCCACGCGCAGAACACGTGCGATTGCTCCACCCCCCTTGGAGGAATTCGCTAAACAAAGTCAGGTGCACCAGTTCACATGGTGGTACATATGTGTAAAAATTTTTGTTCGATTTCATGCAGTAGTTTTTGCTCTAGCGCGGCCACAAAAACTGGTCACACACATACAGACTCACACACAGACAGACACACAGACAGACATTTTCCAAAAATGGTCGAAATGGACTCAGCGCACCTCAAAACGTGCAAATCCGTCAAAATTCGACATTCGAAAATTTTCACGAAACCAATACTTTCTCCTATATATTAGATATAGAAGAAAGTAAAAAACGAAGTGGGCTACTTGGGTAGGATCTCGATCGGCTCTGTCGGCTCATTCTTTTCATCCGCGTTTGAGCCGTTTTCTTGATTTGCTCGAAATGGTGTTTCACTTAAATCTTCATCGGTTATTTTTGAAACATGGCTGGACCCAAAGCGATGGCTGAAGAGTCGGAGGAAAAATGACCGACTCCAGTAATTTCAGAGTGTTTGACTCTGACTCCTTTACCCCAAAATTTGTCCGACTCTCAACTCTGACACCTCAGCAATGGTAGAATTGCGGACTGCCTGGGAAATGACCAGCTCCGACTCTTGGAATTTTAAACGCTTCGATTCCCGACTCCTGAGTTACCTCAAAAATCACTTCCAATCCAAGACTCTGACTCCGACTCCACCGTCCTGCCTCAGGCACCTTTAGAACCAAAATGTCGGACATGTGATCCTGTCCTCAAGATAGGTGCCTTGCCCGAATTCTTGCGCTCGTGATTTTATGTAAAACTTCACTTCTTGTAAGAAATAAAATGATCCACTCCACAGAGGCCAGTGAGGCAACACTTGCGGGGGTGTTCATGACTGATTTATTAGGAATTCCCTGATTGCGCAATTGGGTTTTACACACTTGCCCTCTGCGAGAGCGCGTGGCAGAACGCATGAGGTCACTTAGACTCCTGGCACTCATCATAAACGGATGAGAAAATCCTGACCGGATAGCGGGATAATAATTTTATGGAATATCTCTTGACCGCTATCCGGGAAAAAGGGCAAATTGGCTGCCCATCATGTTCATCTGTAAATAAATAATAATTAGTTTGTGTTTGAAAAAAAAAAAAAAAATGAAATGGAAATTATCCACTTCTTCTTATTCCATGAGTCATGGGCGATGGAGAGCAATGGAGACCATTTTCACAAACAAACTATTTATTATTTATTTACAGATGAACATGATGGGCAGCCAATTTGCCCTTTTTCCCGGATAGCGGTCAAGAGATATTCCATAAAATTATTATCCCGCTATCCGGTCAGGATTTTCTCATCCGTTTATGATGAGTGCCAGGAGTCTAAGTGACCTCATGCGTTCTGCCACGCGCTCTCGCAGAGGGCAAGTGTGTAAAACCCAATTGCGCATTCTAGATGCAGTGCACTGGTGGTAGCACAGGTTATAAGTAAAATATAATGTTTTTCTTCATTATCCCTAACGTAAAGCGGGCCTGCGTAGTCAAGGCCTACCACATTGAAAGGTGATGACTGTTCGATTCTCGATAATGGAAGTGGCGCGACTACTTGTTTTCCAGGTAGAGCATTAAATCTTTTGCAGACAATGCACCTGCTCAGTGCAGACTTAATAGCCTGACGACCCTTGATGATCCAATATTTTTCTCGAACTTGAACTAGAGTGTCCGACACTCCAGAGTGGAATACTTTTTCATGAGCATCATAAATTATCATTTGTACAAGGATATGATTGGATGGTAACACAATTGGATGCTTAAGAGATGTAGAGAAATTTGCGTTTTGTAGTCTTCCACCAACTAAGAGTAGTCCATCTTCCGAAAGAAACGGATTCAACTTATGTATTTTTGATTGAGTAGAAATATTCTTATTTTCTCTGAGAGCGAGGATTTCTTCCGGATAACATTCTGCTTTGAATAAAGGAAAAGTAAAAGAATTTAAGATTAATGATATAGTTTTAATTCGAGATGACTTTCTCCCAAGAAATTTCTGGAAGTTAGGAAGAATTATAGCAACCTTCCCTGGTAGAGATGGGAAGATCAGAAGTTGTGAAATAAAGACAGGAACAACAATTCTCAAAAGACCAGTACAATTACTGTATAATATGGAACTGCAAGACTGTTAGGTAATTACGTATAACAAGTTTTAATGAACTATTTGTGATATAATTAGAATATTGTATATGTAGTATGTATCATTATTCTGAGATATTTGATTAATATTAACTATTTTGGCAGTTTAAAATTTCGTTTTTGCATATGTATATATTGTAAATAAGGTATAATTTTCATAAAAACAAATATGTTTCTCTTTTATTGTATTTGTACATATTGTACATATTTACCGTAATCATCAAAGTGTTAGATCCTTATATAAATACTTGTGTTTTCTTTTCTAGTTCAAATTTATGTAACTAAAATTGTTTAATTTATGAATATGGAAAGTGAATAACTTATGAATATGAAAATCTATGATTATGAAAATTTATGAATATGGTAAGTAAATACTTACAAAAAATTTGGTTGAGAGAAATAATTTACTGGCTAAGGTATAAAAAAATTAATAAAGAATAATAATACTAAAGAATGGAAAAGAAAAATCTTGGAGTTCAGGTAAGAGAAATTCTGTATCTGACAATTATGTATTGAATTTGTATGCCAATTTGAAAATTATCTTTATGGTCCATTCTTTAGCTGTTGAACTAATAATTACTGGGTCTGAAATATGATACAGAAAAATTGTACTCTGTGTTTCATTTGATGGAATTTATGAATGTGAATTATGGATATGTAAATGTATGGCTTGTTAAAATTGTTTCTGATTTTGGTTTAAAAAAAAAAAATCCTGATTATGAGCTCATGCGTTCTCAAGATTATGATGAACCACCGTTCATCCGGGGGGAGTGTGTAAGAAATAAAATGATCCACTCCACAGAGGCCAGTGAGGCAACACTTGCGGGGGTGTTCATGACTGATTTATTAGGAATTCCCTGATTGCGCAATTGGGTTTTACACACTTGCCCTCTGCGAGAGCGCGTGGCAGAACGCATGAGGTCACTTAGACTCCTGGCACTCATCATAAACGGATGAGAAAATCCTGACCGGATAGCGGGATAATAATTTTATGGAATATCTCTTGACCGCTATCCGGGAAAAAGGGCAAATTGGCTGCCCATCATGTTCATCTGTAAATAAATAATAAATAGTTTGTTTGTGAAAATGGTCTCCATTGCTCTCCATCGCCCATGACTCATGGAATAAGAAGAAGTGGATAATTTCCATTTCACTTCTCATTGGTGTTTTTCTTTTCTTTTTGGCAACGGCGGACACATCATGGCTGTAATTAGAAAGCGAATGATTAGTAACGTTGTTATTAACGGCACCTAATTTCAAAATCGATTCAAAAATAAATTATGGTTATTTTTAGAAGTTGAGACCAGAATTTATGTTAGTACGTGTTAGCTCATTTTAATATAATCTGTTGGGAGTTTTTCTGAACTTTATTTTAATTCTAAATGCATATTGCTTTTATGCAATTATGGAATTTAGTTGAAATGGCACGTCTTGATTCAAAAAAATATAGAAGACTGTAGAGTAGAGACCGTGTGAAAAATAATTCTATGTGAGGAAAGAAACTGATGACGTGAATGTTTTAACGGATTTGCATTACACTTGTATTATTTTTACGACAATTTCATAATTTTTTTGACATCAGTTTGCATGAGGACAATTTTGCTAGCTCGTATTTTCGATATGTTGAGTTTTTTCTACGGGCCCATCGTTTAAGGGCAGGGCCGGTCCGACCAAGAAATTCCACACCAGCGGATAATAATCTGGCGCCCTCAAGCATTTTCTTTTTCCACCAGGTATCCACGTTCCACACCTGCCGGTATGTGTATGAGAGGCATTAAAAAGATACACATGGGACTGATCAAAATAAACATGAATTCCTGAGATTTAAGTTTTAAAAAAATATTTTTCAAAACGGTTATTTTACATAAAATTTTCGGAGAAAGATAAAAGAGATTAACACTAATTGATTGGTTTTAAGTTCCTCGAAAATTAATGTACCCTTTATTTTTATATATCAGCAAAAACAACCCAAAATGTCTTTACAAGCATCTTCTTTGATTCTGTAAGGCCAAAGGCAGTAATTAAGCTAGCCTAATTATGCAGGCTAACTGAGTGATATTCGGCTGGGTAGCCGAGTGTTCGGAAAGCTGAAGGGAAAATATTAATCCCCCTTCCCCTGTTTAATTTATTTTGTTTTTCTTTCTTTAAAAAAATAAAATATTATTATTATTTTTTTATTGACTGCATTTGGCGCCTTACCTAGTTCGACGCCCCAAGCGGTTGCTTGTGTCTTTTGCCCCTATGACCGGTCCTGTTTAAGGGGGTCAACTGCCCTTCTCCGACTTTTGAAAATTTTTGTATTTGCATGAAAGAGCATGGTTTTGTGGTTTTTCAGTACAATTTACATTGAATGTATACCCTGTACTTCCCTTCCTCTGAAAAAAAAATCGAAATGACTGTCCCGTCTTTCTGACTTCCCATTGAAGTTTGAGGTTCCGCTGTAATTCTTCAAGTCCTTTTGAGTCATCAATTCCAAGAACTCCTGTGCTTTCTGATGAGAATCCTGCACAAATTGCTCTGACCCCAAAATGCAATCGTACGGTTTTGGTTCTCGCATGTCTTAAGTCCTTGATGCTACCTTCAAGGTTACCAAATTGCTAGGTGGGCGTCGGCCTTCAAGAAGGTAATTTCTAAGCTATTTCACTTTCTCGGTATCTTCCTATCTTTTATTTCTTGTCCCTCTTTGCTCTATTGGTACGGCAGTACCTCCTAAAATAAGAGGCTTGTTTATTACGCATTCCCAAAAGTTGCCATTAAAGCTGTCAGCTATACTTTAAGAAGAATAAAGTGTTAAGAGCAGCAATAACTTTCGTAATGCGTGCAACCTTTTAAATTATCTAGAAACATGTGATTGAAGGAATGCCTAATTGTTTTCTAATATACGTAAGGGATTGTGGTATGCTGAGCTTTCTAAGGAAAAATTGACAATGGCATAACATTGACTCATCTTAATGGTAACATTGTCAATCCTCAATTACTGACCTACTAGGCCATAACTTAAGGCCCCTGATTTTGAGGGTCCTCCAAATGACTAAAATTGTTTTAGTTCTAAGCTATTATTTAAGTGACAGAAATAGAATAAATTTCTTTTATTTTTCTCCAGCTTTTTTAAGGAGTGGGATGTGTTGACCCCAACAAATAGTTTAAGCAAATGACTGAGCACGGTATCACATCCGAAGTTGGCGCTCCTTGTTCCTCGTGAAAGTTTTTTGCTCTCATAGAGTTTGACTACATAGGGATCCAAAAAGTGTTTGATTTCAGAGGCCCCCCCCCCCCCAATATTAACCAGGCTCTGGACAGGATACTTTTTAGGGCCCCAAAGTTCAAGTCAAATTTACATCATTCGTTTTCATTTCATGAATAAATTATTAAAAAACAACATTAAAAAAAATCAGGAAATAAATGTGCTTGAGATAAAGCTAGAGCAAATACGAAAACGAACTTCGTACATTTATGACTACATGAATAAATAAATAATTTTCAAAGAATCATACTTGGCCTCAAAGATCCTTGACAGTTTGATCACTGGTTTCCCTCCTCCTCCCCAAAAACTTTAAAAAATCCTGTATTCCAATTCCAAACCGGACCCACACATAGACCGGGCACCTACAGGACAAGACTGACATCGCCTCTCGGCGGCCCAGGATTTATGCAACGCGTTAAACTATGCATTACGTATGAGGCTTTTCTCAACACCAATGCAATTCTTGAGCCTCCTCATACAAAAACCACAAAACGTTCTTTAACCCTACACTCATTAGCGTTGCCAATTGGATACATGGACTATTTTTCCTTATGACTAGGCATAAGGCAACTCAAGCATAAAAAGCAAGTGTTAGGTATCTTTAAAGCAAATATAACCATCTATCCTCAAAATTGAATTTTAAAAAATGTTTTCCAATATTTTCTTATTACATTAAAAAATATATATTTCTTTCCAAGAACAAAAAATCATGCAGTGTGGGTTAATATGCTCGCGTAAAAATTTATTGTAGTACTATCTCTCGTCCAGCTGGAACACCTCACTTTCCCACTATCTTCCTCACATCCCCAACTCCACCGAAGTATCCTCTTCCCGCATTCCACGATAACAACTCCCAGCGCCAAAACTCATACCGATTATGGCAATTGAAGCCACTCTTCCATCACGCAACGTCGTTCCATTTTACAACCACTCTCCCTGTTCTCAAAAGTCGTTTCCCAGACCAGCCCCGGCTCTAAAATCGGCTTCCACCTGGTCCCGAAATGCTGTGTCAGAGTTCAGTCCTTAGGAGGTCATGGAACTCGTAAAATAGATCGAGCTTTGCCCATTCCGCCGCACGTTTTCTTGGAGTTCCACTCTTTTGCCATTTAGCGAAAAGCATCTTCTCTTCCTTCGTGCCATCAGGAGAAAGGAAAACACTTTGTTGTAAGAGACCCAAATGGCTCAAGAGTTTTTTTGTCTGCGGCATATTTTTCCTTGAGCAGGCCAACAGGTCCTCAACCTTTACTGCCCATGGACATTTCTCTGCTGATCCTGGGTTGGGCAAGATGTAGCATTCGAGCCTTATTCGGATGTTTATACAGGGTGTCCACTCCAATCGTGGACCAATAGCTAATTTCTAAACCGTTAGAGATAAGCATATATTTTATTTAGGAAAAAATCTCCAAATTACGAAAGGAATTTTGGGTCCATTCAATGTTTTTCAAAAAATCAAATTTTGAAAGACTTACGAAATTTAAATTTTTATACAGCCCCCCAGTCCTATCAATCATATTTAGTAAAACATTCTTGACACTGAAACGTTTAAAACTAAAAAAAAATCACTCTTCTACGACAAAAATTGACCGAGTTATGACGTTTTGAAAAATCAAGATTTTGAAGGATTTCGCATACGGTCCCTAAAGCGATCTCTCGATGACGTCATGAAACAATGCAAAATCTTGATTTTTCAAAACGTCATAACTCGGTCAATTTTTGTCGTAGAAGAGTGATTTTTTTTTAGTTTTAAACGTTACAGTGTCAAGAATGTTTTACTAAATATGATTGATAGGACTGGGGGGCTGTATAAAAATTTAAATTTCGTAACTCTTTCAAAATTTGATTTTTTGAAAAACATTGAATAGACCCAAAATTCCTTTCGTAATTTGGAGATTTTTTCCTAAATAAACTATATGCTTATCTCTAACGGTTTAGAAAATAGCTATTGGTCCACGATTGGAGTGGACACCCTGTATATTATTATCAGGGGTGAAGGTGGGGGTGGAAAAGAGGGAGTGTATAACATTTTGCTTCGAATGGCTTTTTTTATATTTGTTTTTTGAGGTCTTCATTTTAATTAAAATTAATTGCTGTAATTAATGATTGTAAGGAAAGACAAAAGGAAAAAACAGCAACTGAGAGGAAAGGTGTAGTCCAACCAGAGAAGAACACGCCCCAGTGATTGAACAGTTTGTAAGTGTTTCGTAAAGTTTTAAAAGTTTTTTTTTTTTTTTCATTGGCAATAGTAATTTCCTTCTTGACAATTATATAAAGAAAGCAAAAGAATGGGAAACTGAAAAAAGAAAAAAAAGTTGGTTGGAAGGAGAAAAAAAAAAAAAAAAAAACTAACCAGAAAGCAATTTAAAAAAAAAAAAAAAAGAGTGAAAGTGGATGCCTCTCCGAAAATGAGACCTAATCGTAAAAAGCGCCCTTATTCTGATAATATAAGCCCTATCCTAAAAACATTGTTACAAGTAATAATTTAAATCTAGGCGTCATGATGGCTCCTAGAATAAGTTTTTAGACGTAAAACCAACAACATAGAGGCCATAGTTGATGAATTCAGACTTACATATTTTTTAAATAAACTGTCGGATATGCTCTACTGGATGCTACTACGAAAGAAAATGATATTTTAAAGATAAAATCGATTGCATTTGGAAATAATTTTACAAATTAATCCCTCGGACCAGGCACGGGTCTTACTTATCTTAAGCACTATAAGTCAGCGAAGAAAAGTTTCAATGTGATCCGAAACTTCTTGCTTCTCGGGTTGGAGAATCTAGGCTTCAACTGAACAATTTAGGTCTACCATGAGGACAAAAGTTGGCGACTAACTACCACTTATTTCTAACACTGCCCTAAAATAAGCCCTAGGCCCTAGTTCAAATATTCATTCAAAAAAAAAAAAAAAAAAGAAAGAGGAAAGCTTATGATGCGAAAGCCAGACGGCATCTTCGTCTTATTGGGTATCAATTGTGGTGCATAAAAATTAATATAAACGAAAATTAGTTAATGAAACGCGGTAGTATAGAATGAAAGACGAGAATTAAATGAATACAGATTATGAAGCAAATTGAAACAAATTTGCTCTTTCTTCTCGAAACTCTGCTCTTCCCCTCGCAACAAATCGCAATTTTTCTGTTCTTCAAATAAAAGCATAAACAAAAATTATTTAAATATTGTTTTTAGGACATTGATGTCGAAAGTCATAGTAATAAGCTTCTTTCAGAAGCAAAACAAAGTTATTGGTGAGTCGAAGTGAACTAAAATCGATCGGTTACCAATAGCGACCCAGCTCTATTACCTACACTTACTGTTTAACGAAACCATTAAATGTTAATGCAATCCGGGCAACAGCAAAAGTCAAGTTAAATATAGGTCAGATAATTTCCAGTAAAAAAGGCAAATTGAATAATATAAAAAGGGGCTGCGTGATTTGTTGAAAATTTTTCAGGTTTTGTTAGAAAAAATATTTGCTGGTAATTGCTTTCGCTGTTTCGTATCTTGTTACTGAACTTCATAACTACTTTTGTATTTAATGTCCTTTTTTTTAACAGTTAATGAAATCTATTTTTCATTTGTGACATTTCTTCGTATTACTCCGTTAAGCGTTTTATTATAGAAAGCGTTCAGGATGATTGAGCTCCTTTATTTTTTTCTTTTTATCTGTGAACATTTTTGTGTTTGAGTTAAGAAAATGTTTTATGGACGTATTTTCGTTTTTCTCTGTTCTTTTCATTTGTCTTGTGCGAGATGTATTCATTTTTTGACTGTGCTAACTAAATGCATCTTGATGCATTACTTTATGAATTAGTTATAAGTTCTTATGCCATTCAGAGCAACTGCAGTCCCATGCATGTAAGCTATAACATGTAATCATACCTAGAGCTGCTGAGAAGAGACATTTGACATCAATAAAAAATGAATTAAAACAAACAAACAAACAATGCAATACAGCAATACATTTTCCAAATCGCCAGTCAAAAATCAATTGAATAAAAAACAATTTGGGTAGGTCGCATTAACATCGCGTGGCCTCCCTCGCCTGCTCCATCTAGGGCCTTGTACAGAGCCTGACTTTCACTGCTTCCTCTTTAAACAGTCATTTCCTGTAAAAAATATAATAACTTTAAAATCGTATAGAATTTGCAGATTACTACATACGCCTGTTTCAGGGGCTTCAAGGAACCTCTATAACTTGTAATCGTTCTTAAATAATAAAAATGGCAATTACTAAATGCTTGTTCTATTATGGAACTATGTTCAGTCTCGTTGCTCTTATCGGCAGGGGCGGATACAAGGGAGGGGCAATGGAGCTATCTCCCCTTTTGAGGGACTCATCCAGAGGCAGATCCAGAAGTTTTCGAAAGGGCGGTCAAGTTTTAGTGCGCTAGTATTGCACTTTATCAGTTAAGTCAAAAGAAAATGAAGCATGTACAATTTAAACCTTCTTAAAATATCTTACAACACTGAACAGCAAGTAATATTTAATAACATTTTGTTAAAGGAAATATTTATTTACATTGCTAAAAATTTACTATCGGGAAAAATATAAATTTGCAATTTATAAATTGTCTATATGTAAGAACATTGGAATTTACAAAATTCTTAAAAATAAAATTCTCAATTAACATTTTCAATTAACAAAAAATATTTTTTACATAATGTATGGATTTTTTTTTCTTTCAATGAACGCAGAGATTAATAATAGTTGTACATTTGATAACATGTGCTTCTCATTACAAGGGGTCAGCTGACCCTTTGACCACCACTGAATCTGCCCTTGGACTCATCACTGGTAAATTTTCAATACTGAAGTTCAAAAAGGGTATTTTTAGACTATATTTGATTGTAGCAGAATTGAAGTTTGGGGCTCTCCTCAGGGTACTTTTCGCAATTAAAGTCCAAACCAAATGAGGTCAACATTTGTAAAACAAAAAAGCATAGTAAAAGATACGTAGTAAAACCAATTGCCCCACCATTGAAAGTTCTGTACTAGACAGCAACTTAACTTGACACTGAACGTCACTACGGGTGGAACCAATAAGAGCTCACAAGCAGTGATCTCCTCTAATTCACCAAGTAGGCTGTGACGTTTTATCTAGCTCGTTTTTCATAGGCTAACGTCACGCAAAAGTCACGATGTTTTTGTCATGAAACGTTGCAGTGTAGTATAGAACCACCCTTGTTTATCCGATGTCTTTGTATCTAAAAGCTCACTTTTTTTGCATTGAAAAGGGATTTCTCGGAACCGTATATGGGTGAATATCAGGAAAAGTCCTAATTTAAATCACAAATGAATTTCTCAAGTACTTCCAAATAAAAACCAAAAATTTTTCTTTTCCCATGCAGTAAACTGCGTCGCACATACAATCCACGACAAAATTTTCAGGTTTTACTTTAATTTGTGACAATAGAACTCTTTTTATAGCCTCAATGTCATGTCGGCAGCGCGTCACACATCCGAATCGCAAAGTTCAAAAAAATCCTGTGGATTATAAAAAATCGTAGCAGAAACAAATACAAAGGAAATAACGTGTTTATGTTCATCTATGACGATTAACTCTTGTGTTTTAGATAAAATGAATTTAGATCGATAAAAAAAAAGCAATTTCTGCTTGTCACAAGTTTTCATAACATGACGAGTGAGCCAACTTCCCGATTGATAAAATCTAGACAAAACATTTTTTGTCGCCAAAAAATTACGCTGGGTGAAGCTCTAATATGTGATGTTTCAGGTCCGATAGAAAATTTTCACTTCGGCTCCATTGAATTACAGGTAAGATTTTTTCAATCTTGCCTTTTCTGTTCCTACCAAATGAAGTGTCATGTCGGCAGCGGAATTTAAGACACAAAATAAAGTAATTTTTCAATTTATTTTTGCATAATGGAAAAGAAACCTATTATCATGGACATAATAAGGTATTTTTATTTTCGAATCTTTAATTAGGGATGTTCAGGTTCAGGTATCATATTGCGGGAAATTTGTCATGTCGGCAGCGCCAAAGTAGAATGTATTTGTTACGAAACTGAAGCGTGCGTTACCGATGTTTTTTCTTCGAGTTATGAGTTTGTTGAGTTTTAAAGTATAAAGGTAGATTCAAGTGCATCTTGTTTCCTGCCAAATTTTCCCATTTTAGCAGTTTATTCATTGTTTTTTAAATGCTTCAAAAACATTAATTTTTCTGTAAAATTTGAGTTTTCAAACAAAATTATTGCCTTTTTTCACCCTCTTTTCTTTTACATTAATATTCTGATCTTCGTTCCTAACTACTGCACCCAAAAATATAATTTTGTTTTAAAATGGAAAACTTACGAACAGTTTAGTGAAAATCTCCCTCCCCGCCAAACTCTTGACTGTCTTGATCTAATTTCGTTTTTTAAGATTGCGTTAAGAATTTTATTTTATTTTCATTTTTAACTATTAACCTCTTTATCTGTTTGAAAAAAACTTTGTCGCACTTATTTAGACTTTAAGTAACTTTTAATTAGTCTCTAGTTTTATTTATAAAACTAAAAAGCGTTTAGACTCTGAAAATATTATTATATTCTAAGTAATAATTATTTTATTTTTGGACATAAAAGGTAGTGAAAGTGTTTACTTTTGTACACTAAGTGTAAAATCTGTAATACATATTTGTCAGTTCGGTAGCAGTCTCATCGTGCCGGTAACGCTCAAAGACAACTCCCCTAAAAGGGGGGGTAAATGTTCACTTTGACCATGTCCCGAATTTAAAAAAAAAATATTGTTACTAATATGTATTTGAAATACTCAATTAATTTAATTTTCTGAGTATCTTTAAAAATTGAAAAATTCCATGGTCAAATTGGCACTTTTCCTGATATTCACCCATATGCAAGTTATCTGCATGTTTTGTGCGATTCAACGTTGTTATGATTTCTTTTACTTTCTTGCACCAAGTATTTATTTCTTTATTAGTCACTAGTGGCGTTTATATGCTTGAATTTCGGAGTGGGTCGACAACAGCCAAGCATAGCAAGCTTATTTCACACTTTCGTTAGGGAAAGGGGTAGTGATTCGGGAACCCTCTACTGGCATTGTTTTAAAATTGATGTCCTGAAAACCCATTTCAGGTTATCTTTAACGACGTTAGGTAAAAAAGTATGGATTCAGAAGCTGCCCCCACAAATTTTGTGACATTGAAGTTTTAAACTCATAATTTTATGCTATAATCCGTTGAAAGAAACGAGGTGGTAGGGTGCTCTCTCTCAGAATTTTTTTGAAATTTAAGTGATAAAAAAGGGTTTGAGGGCTATGCTGGAAATTTTTCGACGTTGAGGCAAGGGCGGATCCAGAAATGTTCCAAGGGAGGGGCGGTTGAGTTTTTTTTCTTACTTGCCCATTTTTTTCGCCATGCATCCTTGTTAACACATGTTGCTTACAAATGTTTTGGTCTTCCATTTTGAAAAATTTCCAGATCAGAGCTCCAAATTCCCACCCTCTCCCTTAATATCATCAACAAAATCAGTTAAAACTGCCTTTTTTTAAACTTCAAAATCTAAGAATTGCTGGAGAAGAGTCCCTCGAGGGAGGGGCGATCGCCCCCATCACCCCTCCCTTGTATCCGCCTTTGCGTTGAGGCTCATAACTGCAACTTTAAATTGTCTTTGTTAATGATTTGCGAAAGGGGAAGAAATTCGGGATCTTTCCTCTTTGAAAACACATTTTAAAATTATTTCGGAACCATTTCTCTTTGGTTTTGGGAGGGGGCGGGGCCCCTAGGCCCAACCCTTATAGACGCCCTTGTTAGTAACTTTCTCTTTTATTCCACTTTTTCTTTTTTCGTTTGACAGCTAAGAAAGTTATGAGCTTGCAAGCATGCAAAACTTCGCCGCAGCCTACTTTGTCCACCTTCTCCAAGTGAGCAAGCATGAATCATCGAAACTAGAGCTCAACCGTCTCTCCGGTGTGGGTGACATGGTACAACACTCCCCCGCGTTTTCCCGAATTGCGTCGCGAAGTTCGTTACGATCTTGCAACATTTTCCGTTCGCTGCCCATCTCGGAAAAAGCCATTACTCGCATGCTGGGCAAACAGAGTCGTAAAAATTGTGCCTCCAAGTGCGTTACAGACGCCTCTCCATCAGTCTGGCGTAAATATCGAATGGTCTCTCTCTGCTGGGCATTTTACCTTTATGGAGCTTTTTCTCTACAAAGATTAGATTTTTTACGAGGCGCCTCTTTGGTTGTGAATGTGTGGTTTATTGGGGTGTGATTAGTACGTCTTGGAACCATGCTGTTGATGAGAATGATGGGGGAGAAAAATCTTGGTAAGCTTTTTGTATTAGGAAAAATCAGATGTGTCCATATTTAATCAATTTTACTCAAATATATTTTTAGGGCCTGTCCATAAGCGATGTCATAATTTTTTTCAACGTTTTGAACCCCTCTCCCGTCCCCATTTTTGTCAAACTTCACCTCACTCTCCGTTGTTACTTGTGACGCTATATTTAATCAACGTATTCGAAAAAAATAGGGTGTTACACTTCTTTGCCCTCCCCTTGTCACAAACTGTCACAATTGAATGAACCTCTTTCCCATACAGAGTGTGACATCATATCACTTCTAGAGAGCCCTTGTCCAACTTCGAAAGGCACCCCTTATTTCAACATAGGGTGAGAGCTTGACTGAGAAAATGCATCATAGTATCATTTCTGTTTAGTCCGCTATTATTTTATTTTTCTAGAACTGATAAGGAAGTAGAATAAATTTAAAAAAAAAAAAAAAAAAAAAAAAAACTTGAACGTAAACCAACACGTCAAATAAAGAAACCCAACAAAAAACAAAGCAAACTCTATTCTCACAAAAATTCGTTGGTCAGTAATTAATCACAGTAAGGGCCTAGCTCCGAATAAGCAGAAAACAGACTGAAACCGAATGCAGAAACCGAAAATCCGAGTACTTCCTATTTTAGAAAACTAGGAAATGCCCGGATTTTCAGTTTCTGCCTTCATTTTCGGTCGGTTTTCTGCTGATGTGGAGCCAGGCCCTAACGTTTGATAATATGGGTGGGGTTGGAGAAATTGCAGACGGGGTGGAAATGACATTAATATTTTAATCGTTACTTGTTTCTATGTAGCTGCCACGTAGTGAATAGCTACATAGAAATACGTCTTGATCTTTATGTTTTGATAAAGGTTTTACTCTGACAACATTTTAAATTGTTTGATGTATAAACTTATCACAAACACATAGCTTGACATTTTAAATGGTTTTATTTATTTACTTATCAGACACATCCAATGACATTTTAAATGATTTGATTTATTTACTCATCAGACATATGGCATAACATTTTAAAATGCTTTGATTCATTTACTTATCAGAAATATCGCATAAAATGATTTGATTTATTTGCTTATCAGACCGCGTATTATTTTAAATGATTTGGTTTATTTTCTGATCAGACATATCGCATAACATTTTAAATGATGGATTTATTTACTCAGCAGACATATCGCATGCGATTCCAAATGATTTATTTTCTCATCAGACATATACATAACATTGTATAAATGATTCGATTCATTCACTCACCAGACGCATCGCTTGATTTTTGATTTTAAACCGTTTGCCTTCCATAAATCGCGAGCACGTTCGCCGGCAGAAGTTGACTGCAACCGTGTTCGATCAGTTCTTTGACCCAGTTGATGGCTACGCATGACGACTTTTTGTGAAAGCGAGATTAAAATGTGACTTGACTTCGGATGATCTTTAACGAGAGGTACATGGCGATTCTTATGCAAGATGTCTGCGGACGGTGTGTTGCTCTTCTGCCGTGCTCGTTTCGAATTCATTCAGAACGATTCCTCTAGGTCTCTGCTCATCCAGTCTGAGGTGACGTTTTGAACACTCAAGCGAGCTAGATATATATTTTTTAAAAATTTAAATTGGGAAAGTCGTTTAATTGTATCCTTAGCACAGATTAAAATGTAAAAAAAACAGCAAATCAGTGGTTCCCAAAGTGATCCACGGGGTCCCCCAGGGGGACCCCGGAGTTAGCAAGGGGTCCATATAAAGGAAGGAAAAAATTTGAAGTCCACAATGTGCAAATAGGAAGGCTATTAAAGCTTATTTAAGTTTTGTGCCATTATTATTATGAAAGTATGAATAAAAATATTTTTGGAAAAAAATAGAACCGACTTCAGTTGTAAATTGCTCTAAAAAGTAAAAAATAATTTTTTTCTTTGAACACCATCGAAACTACTTTTAAACATAAGTTTTGAAGTCGGCGCAAAAACGATAGGTAAAATGATATTTAACCATATTTTGCCAACACTTTTTCAGAGAAACCATTGAAAATTAAAAGTAGAATATTTGCACCATTACACGAATGTGTAGTAATCAATGAAATGAATCCATTAAAATTTATATTTATAGTTGAATTGTAGTTGCGTATGAATCTATACCAGTGGTTGGAAAAACTACATATTTTTTGTAGCGAACTACAACTACAACTACTTTCTTATAAATGTAGTTAACTACAGCTACAACTACTTTTTTTTTAATGTAGCGCGCTACACTACTTTTGAAAAGTAGTCGCTACTTCGCTACTTTTCAAAAACATATGAGAAAAAAAATTGAATTTTCATTGTAGGAATTTAATTTTGAGTTTCAAGGGGGTTGGCAAGGGCGTAGCTAGGGGGGTGCAACTGCACCCCCTAGATCAGAGTCAATGGGAGGTCACTGTGACCTCCCATTTTATTTATTTTTTTGACAAACGATTTTGTCCCCTTTCCTGCTTTTCATTGTAACATGCTGATGCAGACAAATAAGTTCGTATTTTATTACTCGGTGAAATTTGGAATTTCATTCGGTCATTGAGAGTCTCCCCCCCCCCTTCGCCTCCTCTCCCACCAATAAGTTTTAAGTCCTTGGCGCCACATCAGAAAATCAGCTTCATTCTTTACCTAACGCGGATCCTTGTACCAAACCCAAATTTGTCTTTTAGCATGAAAACAACTTTTTTAATCTGAGTATGCGAAGAATAAAAATTTTAGGGTGAAATATTATAAGTAAGCTTGCCTGTTTTTGAGGAGAAAATTTTTAATTTACCGAATGAAACTCAGAACTTTACTGAATGATTAAAAAAATGCATTCTTATCTATGTCTACCAAAAGAGACGTGAGGCATCACAAAAATGAATAAATTAATTAATTAAAGAAAAAAAATAAAATAAAATGAAGTTCAGCCTTGCAACACTGTCTCACTGTTTTCAAATTTCATCAGCCAATTTGAATCGGATAAGAACTTTTTGGGAGGTCACAGTGACCTCCTATTGGGGTGCCACTGCTTGCACCCCCTAACGTGAGTCCTGGCTACGCCCTTGGGGAGTTGGGTCTCGGTCTGAACACCATCCCTATTAATACGCCACCGATAAAATGAAATGAAAACGTTTTTCCAATTGTGTCAAATGATGTCAAAAATATTTAATAATTGATTTTTATTATTTTAATATTTTTCAATACTCCGTCACTAAAGAAGCAAAACTAAAGAAATATGAAAAACATACTAAACGGTACTAGTATTCATTATGAAATATTAATAAATAAGCTATCTGAAGTGTGAAACATAACTAAAAATGCTTAACTTACTTCAATATGCAGTTTTAAATTGTATGCGGATGACTCAGAAACAGAAAGTTTTTTGTTCAAAGTGCAAAGTTTGCACGAAAATCATTTCAATAACTGTGAAGTATTTATTATACGCCGGCCAGGGCAGCTCGATATTGTCATCTTCTATCAAATTTGTATCCTCTTCTATTAAAATTGCTGCCATGTTTGGTGGACATTGGAACAATAATCCAATTGAGCATTGAGCGCTAAAGCATTCATTTACATGACATTCTCGGTTGCTATAAAACACTAACACTCAGTTATCGCTCATTCATAAATTTTCCTTCCTCAGCCATACACTATATTCAATGCAAATATTGGCGGAATATGAAAATGGTGACGCCAAAGAAACCAATGCCGTCTAACATATAGAACTTATGGCGTCAAAATGATATGCCTGAGGTCAGCTCGAATTTGTATGATTCATTTTTCTCACTGCTTTCGCAAAGGAAATCGTGTACGATATGCGCCAGTCAGACGCGATTGAATCTTTTGCTGCTCCATTAGAAAGTAGTTTATGAAATCGCTACAAACTACAATATTTTTGTATCGCGCTACTCACTACACTACTTTTTTTTACAAGTAGTGCGCTACACTACAAACTACTAAAAAATGTAGCTACTACAGTAGTTTCGCTACTTGTGCGCCGACTTCAAAACTTATGTTTAAAAGTAGTTTCGATGGTGTTCAAAGAAAAAAATTATTTTTTACTTTTTAGAGCAATTTCCAACTGAAGTCGGTTCTATTTTTTTCCAAAATTATTTTATTTCATTCTTTTTAGTGTAAATGCAATTAAAAAAATCAAAATATAGTTAAAAAACCATGTAGCTGTTCAAAAAAATCCTTGCAGACCTGTACTCGATCTCATTCCATCAGGAACTTCAACCCGACGCGTTTAACCACTTGACCATCGGGTCGCTCATTGCAGTAAGGATTTACGATAGCACATATTGTTTTAAATAACATGAAATTTTAGTTTTTCGATTTCTTGAATTTGACGTAAATGCAAGGTATAAAATACAGAATTTTATAAAGGTACAAAAATTAACATAATTGATTGTGTATATAATTCTTGAAAAAATAATATAAGTGCCGCAAATCAAAAACCATTTATTGCCACAATCGATTCAAAGCCCCCAAAAATGGCGCAAACGTCCATAAGAAAATTCTACAGCATCGAAGGACCCCATTGCCAATTTTGACAAAGATCCGACCAAAACTGTCATTTTGTACCATAAAAAAATACGGGGTAGATCCCCATGGGGGGATGTACCTGCATAAGGACATTGCAATCATTAAATCATTCAAAAAGAAAAAACATGCAGATGTTCAAAAAAATCCTTGCAGACCTGGACTCGATCTCATTCCATCAGGAACTTCAACCTGACGCGCAAAACCACTTGACCATCGGGTCGCTCATTGAGTTACGGATTTACAATAACACATATTGTTTTAAATGACCATGAAATGTTAGTTTTTCGATCATAACTTTTTTTCTAGTGAACAAATATCATCATATGAGTACATGGTACCTAAGTTACATCATCTTCTATCGATTAAAAAAAAATCGTTCAAATCGGTTCAGTAGATCAGATGTTATGTGCGAACAAAAAAAGAAAAAAGTATACGCTTTGAATTGAGAACCTCCTCCTTTTTTGAAGTCGGTTAAAAATGTCACGTTTTTCTCTTCATCTGTTTTCTTTAAATATAAATTTTTTTACTCTACATTTAAAATGTCAAACTGAAACTTTTAGAAAGTTGTCAGGAATTTAAGAAGTTCTTGATTGTTTAAAAAATCATTAAAATAGTCCTCATACTGTTAGGTAACTTTCTAATCCATCTCGTTATATTTTCATTTGTTTTGCTTTCATTTGGTTATTTTAGGACATCAATAATGGAACTTAACCATTTAATTCCCGGCTTCTTAATGCTTGAGTTCTGTTGTTACAGTTCTTGATTAGTCTTGGAACGACTCCTAGGAAGGGGTTCCACAGGAGACTGAACAATTAGGCAAGGGGTCCACGAAGCAAAAAAGTTTGAGAACCCATACAGTAGATTCGACTAAACATATTCAGAGAGTAGTTTTCCAAGCATGGGTATCATCCGGCGTGGTAATTTATAGTATCATACCTTGCCCTTAACTATAAAAAAACTTTAAGTTTCAAACGCAAACATAAATTTCATGTAATTTTCTACAGCAGATTTTTATTTATGTGGTTCAACGAAAGTTAATATTATGGTACAAATAAAAATTATGAATGTATTTTATGTAAAATTTACTCTAGATACATTGGAAACCGCCCCTTGCCCACAAGGTTGTGCCTCTTTTTCGATGCAATTTGAACGCGTAACTGAAGCACGCTAAATTTCTTTCAGATTCGACTTTTCTTTAAAAATTCGGCAGATTTCAAGACCTCAGATTTCGATTTCGATAACAGAATCACAAGAGCAAATAATTTATGCTTCCAGAAGCATGTTTTACAATGTTCTTTCGATTGCTAATTTAAATTTTTTTCATTATTGTACTATCGTACACTGCAAAAAATAAGCCGTTGTTTTTACAGTATAATACTGGCAGCAGAGATTCCAGTTTAAAATTATAAAATGCAGTCCTTAAAACTAACAGTTTTACAGTTTATTACTGTAAAGCAGCAATTTTACAATTTATTACCACAAAATTGGCAGTATTATACTGTAAAAACAACAGTATAATACTGGCAGCAGAGGTTCCAGTTTAAAACTGTAAAATGCACAATAAACTAAAATTAGTAGTTTTACAGTTTATAACTGTAAAATAAGCAATTTATAGTTAGTGTAATATTAGCAGTTTTACAGTTTATTATAGTCAGATTAGCCATTTTTACAGTTTATTACTATAAATCTAGCTGTATTATACTGTTAAAACAACATTCATTTTTTGCAGTGCATGGTTTCCTGGTAAGTATCTTTTCACTCGTGTATTGAGCACATAGGTTTTAGGTAGAACGATCTGCAAACAACTAGAATCGGATTAAGCTACTACACTATCGTACGAAATTCACCAGAGTCCCTCTATCAAGAACGATACGAACTATCGCAATAAACTGCTTCGTGATATTTATCGCAATCTGAGCTACTGCTAATTTAAGGACTCGAATTGTGTTAAGTGTCCTCTCTGCGTCGAACTGGTGACGCTGAATACGTGTAATTCACAGCATCTCTCGTGCCACCCGCAATGTCTCTGGACACAAGACTCTCATTATGAGCTGAACTGGATACATTTAGTTTACTGTAGGGCGCTATTATATGTAGCGGACATTATTTCGAGTCTCCCGTAATAAATTCTCCCGGTTTGGTTAAGTGCAGTAATGCATTGCGTTTATCAATGTCACCCGCCCCATCCGTTTATTATATTTAATTTATAGCCGACTATATCGGGATTCCCGCTTTTGTAAAAGTATGAGCTCAACTCATAGGGTTTACTTTATTTACTTCTTCCATGCGTTTTGCTTTCAATTGCACACAGGGTTTAATTTCTAACTAGCTGCCAGGGCGGCTAGATTAGCTTCCTGCGGCATGTTGATGCATAACGTTCCAGCCTCCTAACTTTTACTTCACTCCGATGTTATATTAATTGATATAATTTAATGTTCATAAGATTTTAAGACATATTACGCATGTGGCCCGCTAATGAGTTTTATGTTGGATTCAGTTTAGCTTTCGTTCAAAATTCTCATTATCCACCCTTAAAGGTGCCTTGTGCAACCTGTAGTTTTAACAATGTATGAGATCAGCTCATATACAGAACTTAAATTTTGCATCCCTAGGACACTCATGAACTTATCAGTTCTGAAGTGTTTGATCCTATCAGTGCTCCTGAACTTTTAATTAATTTCTCGCAAAAAATAACATGTTTCAAAATCATTGTATTTCATATTGTTCTGATAATAGTTACTTGCGCAATTATGACAAGTAAATCTTTTTTTTTTTTGCTGCAACAAGTATTCATTTGTTTCAAAATAAAATTATATTTCTCTTCGAAAATCGATGGTTGAAATCAATAACTTCGCCAGAAGTACGCATTGTTCCAAAACCCCTTTCTTATACTCATTACTTGAACAAAAAAAAAGCCTTTATTTATCACATACAAAATTCCAATCTCTTGTAAGTGGACAGGAAATTAAGCTGTCAAACTGACCACTCCTCAGCTCTGTACAATTACTACAAATCGTTTCCTTCGCTGTCGGCTTTATCTTCGGGCGGAACACAGAAGCGAGGTGGGGGGGGGGGTCGAAGAAATCGAATACCAATTACGGAGAACCGAAACCTAACATCGAACAGTGAAAGGAGAGTGGAAAAGTGCGAAGAATTAAATGGCGCTGAATTACTCCAGAATATCGTTTTTATGTATATGATCAAGATTTTCTTTTTTTCGTTTTCTACGTTCTTTAAACCCTTTAGCTACTAAATGGATCTTGGCGCTGTTTTGTCTGATAGAATCTTAGCAAACTACCTGGTGTAAAATAATACTTTTTCATAGTTCGTTCACCTCTTTTCGCGGTTGATCGAGAAAACTTTTTTTTTTTCGAACGAAAGTGGAGTGAATGCAGTTAATTTATATTGATTTTGTTTGTTGCTGAGGAATATGTTGCATTTTGAGACAAAAACATATCACACTGCCATCGTTGATTAATGAGAATGGTTGGAAAAAACCCGGAAATTCTGGGGGAGAAATTTGTTTATTTATTTATTTTTTCGTTTTTTTCCTTTCAATAACGGGACTCATTTCCACTCTAATATTCACTTGAAAAAAATCGATAGTTTGGAATTTCTCGTGCACAATTATGCATTCAGAAATTTATAATGCTTACATTTAAATACTTTCTCTTTTTGTTTAAATATGTTTTTATGTTCAATATCTCACATGAAAACTAACTTTGGTATTGCAAACAGCAAGATAATTTAATTTGCCCGCCCAGCAAACTTTTATTTGATTTTTTTCTATTCCACTCTGATCGTAGAGTCATTTATGGTCGTGGAGCACCTAGCAGTTGCAATATTTGCAACATAGTAAATTCTTCCCTGCAAAAGGAAATTTTCAATTATCGCTTTCATTAGAGGCTTTTATTTTATTAACCTCTTATTTGGATATATAAAACAGGTTCCTTCTTAAAATTATGTTTCTCGGACTGCTTTTTCCCTGCTATTTACGGTTGGTACAAATTAAACACTTTGTTACAAATCTTGTAAATAGTTGTTGTTTTTCCTGCCTTGCATCATTTTCATTAGTTTTGGTTTTATCTGACGTCATGTTGCAAAAGTATCTGAAGATATCACTTTTATCACTTGTATACCGGCCCTGTAACACTTTGCAGTTTTTACACTTGCCCTAACTTTAATAAGCGTGAAGACATTTTCGCGCCGAGTGTGTTTTTGTTTTCTTTTTACTAGAAGTTTCGTGAATGGATTGTTCGAATTTATGAATAAACAGAATACTCCAGATATTTCTAGAACGTAGTAGAAATGTCCTTCAGAGTATAAAAAGCTGGCCTTGAACACAAGTCAGTTAGTTGTTTTCAGATTTGATTCTGGTGACTCGTTTTATTCGCTATTCGCTTGGGCGATGTTTTGCTTTTGTAATTGCTTAATTACTGTTCACGTTAGATACGTGGTGCTGAATTACTGTTGAGAGTACAGTGTACTGTTTTGCTACCTAATTGCTGGATGTTTAGCAATTGTTTCCTGCTCCTTTTGTAAATAGTGTACATACTTGTAAATAAATTTATAGTTACTTCCTCAAGATTGGAATGTTCATTTAAAGAAAGTTGAAGGTGCTACGGACTCGTTACAATTTTGGCGCCCAACGTGGGGCATCTTCAAGGACTTTCTTGGAATTATCTGTGAACTTGGACTTTTCTTCCTAAGGACTTTTTGACTTCGGAATTTTATGGTGATTACTCGAGCAATGGAGGAACAACTGCAAAAACTCCTTGATGCGATCAACGCTGTTAAAAGTGACATGACTGCGAATCAAGAACAATTAAAAAATGACATGGCTGCGAATCAAGAACAATTAAAGAATGATATGGCGATTATGGCTACTAATCAAGAACAATTAAAAATTGATCTGGCAACTAATCAAGAACAATTAAAAAATGACATGGCTGCGAATCAAGAACAATTAAAAAATGATCTGGCAACAAATCAAGAACAATTAAAGAGTGATTTAACCGCGAGCATAACTTCAAGTCAAGAAGAAATTAAGAGCGATCTAACGTCAATGAAAAGTTTGGTGGAAACTAAATTTACCAACATAGAAAATAAAGTGGAGGTTCTAGAAGAAAAAGTTGACAGCGTTGAGAACCGAATCACCACAGTAGAAAACCATATGGAAAAGAAAATTAAAGAAATTGAATCAAAGTTATCAGCATCCTCCAACAACTCAAGTGACTGTGTAGCTGCAGCTGGAACTTCTCGTCCATCCATCAAACTGGCCACGTTTGACGGGAAGACCTCGTGGAATATTTACAAGAAGCAGTTCCTCATCGTTGCAGAAGCAAACTCCTGGGACTCTTCCACGAAAGCCTGTCACCTTGCAGCCTCGCTGAGAGGGGATGCAGCTGATATACTACAGACCTTTCCAGGGGACAAGCACCGTGACTTCGAAGCCTTATCATCGGCCTTGGAGCTTCGCTTTGGCGAATCCTGCCAATGCAGCAGACGTTGAGAGGCTTTCCCATCTCGCCTTCTCGGACTGTCCTTCGGGTGTTCGCGATAGCCTGGCCCTGAACTACTTCATAGATGGAGTGCGAAATCCAGAAATTCAGACGGCTCTCCGGATGGCGGACATCAAAGATCTTAAATCCGGTCTGGTCTACGCAATGAAGTTCGAGGCTGCACAGCAAACATCCCGTAAGGATCGCCACTCAATCAGGAGCGTGGAAGTAAGTGTCCAGGATTCAAACTCAACTCGTCTCTCGGAAGTTGAGCGACAAATCAAAGAGATCTTGGGGACCCTGAAGAAGACTCGCAAAGACCAAAGTGGACAACCACTGAAGTGCTGGAAATGTGGCGGTGAGGGCCACGTACGAAGGAACTGCGAAGCCCGCCAAGAAACAAGAGGGAAGGGTACCTCTTCCTCTCCAGCTCAGGAAAACTAAGCTATGGCAATCTCGCGGGGTGGAGGTCGCCAAATTGGAATGAGCCCCATCCTAAAGTTTTCCAGATTTCTTCAAGAAGTGGCGGCTGCAACGGACTCTTCATTTACGCTTATGTGAATGGGTTTCCCTGCGAAATGATTGTGGACACAGGAGCCAACGTTACCATTATTAAGACTGATGTGGCTCGTCAATTTGGACTCAAGATCTTATGGACGCCGCCCTGCGTTACTCTTCAAACTGTGACAGGTGACAAAATCGAGATTGAAGGAAAAGTGAACTTAGAAATAATGTTCGGAAGCGCCACTTACCATCACACGGCATTCGTCGCTGACATTACAGATCCCTTCATTCTCGGACTGGACTTTTTGAAAACATTTGATTTCTCTATCGACTTTAAAAATAATGAGCTGCACTCGATGAGGGAAGACATAGCAATTTTCAACGCTGAAAATAACTTAAAATCCGCTCATCAAATAATAGCCCAAACAGATTTAGTGATTCCCCCAAGATCAGAAATACTAATACCTGGCTCCATCAAGGAAAACAACAGCTTTAAATTCGGCCTAATTGAATATCCTAACCAGAGTAATAGCTCCAAAGGAGTACTAGTGGCATCTACGCTTGTGGACCTTTCAAGGAATGCAGTTCCTGTGAGAGTCGCCAATGTAAGTGAAAGACCGAGGAATATCAAGAAAGGAGAAGTGTTGGCAACTTGTACTCCCGTAAACTGCATCATCAGAAGAATTGATTCCTCCGCGACTGTGTCTTCCGAATCCTTGACTTCGAAATTAATTGGGAGTGCAGCATTATCGAAGGATCAAAGATACGCTGCGGAAAAATTGGTGGACGACTTCAAGCAGGTGTTTTCATCTACACCCGAAGATGTTGGTCGCACGAGTTTAGCGCAGCATAGGATCGACACTGGAGATCATCCCCCTATCAAGCAGCATCCAAGACGACTACCGTTCGCCAAGAAGGAAGAGGTTGAGATCCTCGTAAAAGAGATGCAGGAGAATGACGTCATCGAACCCTCATCCAGTCCTTGGGCATCCCCTATCGTCTTGGTCCGAAAGAAAGACGGCTCCACCAGATTTTGTGTTGACTACCGACGCCTGAATGACATCACCAAAAAGGACAGTTACCCTCTTCCACGGATCGATGACACTCTGGACACCCTTTCTGGACACAAGTGGTTTTCGACCCTGGATTTAAAGAGCGGCTACTGGCAGGTGGAGATACACCCCGACGACCGAGAGAAGACGGCGTTTACAACCGGACAAGGCTTGTGGCAGTTTAAAGTGATGCCCTTCGGCCTCTGCAATGCACCAGCCACGTTCGAGCGTCTTATGGAATCAGTGTTACGAGGACTGTCTTATGAATCCTGTCTTGTCTACTTGGACGACATTATCATCATAGGACGCAGTTTTGAGGAACATTTGACTAATCTTAGGAAGGTGCTGCAAAAGCTTAAGGAAGCCAACCTGAAGTTAAGTCCGTCCAAATGTAATTTGTTCCGCCGTGAGGTGAACTACCTTGGTCACATTATCTCTTCCGAAGGTGTACGAACAGATCCAGATAAGGTATCAGCAGTCAAGAATTGGAGCCGCCCCGAAAATGTCCATCAGCTGCGAAGTTTCCTGGGGCTCTGCACGTACTACAGGAAATTTGTGAAGGGTTTTTCCAACATTGCACGACCTTTGCATAAGCTGACGGAGAGCAAACAAAAATTTGAATGGTCCAAAGAATGCGAGGATGCATTTCTACAGCTGAAGGAGGCTTTAACATCAACGCCTATTCTCTCTTATCCTCAGCCTGAAAAATCCTTCATACTTGACACTGATGCGAGCCACGAGAGCGTTGGAGCTGTTTTATCTCAAGAAATAGACGGTAACGAACATGTCATCGCCTACTGGAGCAAATGCTTATCCAAGTCAGAGCGAAATTATTGTGTCACGAGAAAGGAATTGCTCGCCATAGTTAAAGCTGTAGAACATTTCCATCATTATCTCTACGGCCGTAAATTCCTGCTCCGGACCGATCATGCCTCTTTAACTTGGCTTTTGAATTTCAAGAATCCAGAGGGCCAGGTAGCCAGGTGGATACAGCGGCTCCAGGAATATGACATCGAGATTAAGCACCGAAAAGGTTTGTCACACGGTAATGCTGACGCATTGTCAAGAAGACCTTGTTCCGAGAACTGCCATTATTGCTCCCGAATAGAGAAACAGTACGGGATGACAATCCCTACTGCCTGCCAAGTTACTGCTACATCAACATCTTCAGATCCCGATCCATGGAGGGACGACCAAGTTAGAAAAGATCAGCTTGAAGACCCAGACCTAAAGCCTATCATAGAGTTAATGGAAAAGGACAGTCGGCGACCTAGTTGGCAAGACGTTTCTATCTACAGTCCTGCCACGAAGAGATACTGGGCTCTATGGAAATCTCTCCAGTTGCGAAATGGCGTCCTGTATCGGAAATGGGAATCTAACGATGGTAAAGCATTCAAATGGCAGTTACTTATTCCCAGATCAAGAATTCCAGACGTTCTAAAGGAATTGCACAGTAGTCCGACTGGAGGACACTTTGGTATCCTGAAAACCCTCCACAAGGTTCGAGAGCGCTTCTTCTGGAGCAAGGCGAAGGATGACGTGGAGAAGTGGTGTCATGCTTGTGACGCCTGTGCTGCCCGTAAAGGACCGAAGAGAAGAAGCCGCGGGAAGCTACATCTTTACAACGTAGGAGCTCCTTTCGAACGAATTGGGATCGACATTCTTGGTCCTCTACCGAAAACTACTGATGGGAACAAATACATCCTCGTTTCCATTGACTATTTCACCAAATGGCCCGAAGCATATTCCATTCCGGATCAAGAAGCTACCACTGTAGCAGAGACTCTAGTCCAGCATTGGATCTCGAGATATGGGACACCTTTGCAGATCCACTCCGATCAGGGGAGAAACTTCATCTCTGCTGTGTTTAAGGGCCTATGTAAAATCCTCAAAATTGAGAAAACTCGAACGACACCACTACACCCACAATCGGACGGCATGGTGGAGAGATTCAACAGGACAATCCTTAATAATCTCTCGCTTATGGTCTCCAAAAATCAACAGGATTGGGACAAGAAACTTCCTCTGTTCCTGCTGGCCTACCGCAGTGCTGTCCACGAGACCACCGGATATTCCCCATCACAGATGCTCTTCGGCCGAGAGCTTCGGCTACCTTGTGATCTCGTCTTTGGTCTCCCTCCAGATGCGCCTTCATCGCCTGAGGAATACGTCCAGGATCTCCAGGACCGGTTGGAAGACGTTCATCACTTCGCACGGGAGCGAATCAACATCGCGACGGAGAAAATGAAGACCCGATACGACACAAGGTCCACTGGCCATGACTTTCAAGAAGGTGACAAGGTGTGGCTATGGAATCCCATCCGACGTAAAGGTCTGTCACCCAAATTGCAGTCGCATTGGGATGGACCTTACACAGTCCTCCACCGGCTGAACGACGTCGTAGTGAGGATCCAGAAGTCATCACATTCCAAACCTAGGGTTGTCCATTATGATCGGCTAGCCCCATACTATGGCCATAGTTCGTAAATTAAATGTAGAGCTACCATGGTAATTTGTTTGTAAATTTTGTAAATAACTTTTGCCTTTAATTGTTTGTAATATTTCTCTATCAATGTTATTATTTCTTTCATGTTCTCATTGTTATTGTTTATCCTGTTTACGATTGGTTATCATGTAATGTGTGCATCTGTAAATTTTCCCTTGCTTCCTTTCTGGGGATTGTACTGCCCGGGACGTGCAGTCCTTGGGAAGGGGGCAATGTTACAAATCTTGTAAATAGTTGTTGTTTTTCCTGCCTTGCATCATTTTCATTAGTTTTGGTTTTATCTGACGTCATGTTGCAAAAGTATCTGAAGATATCACTTTTATCACTTGTATACCGGCCCTGTAACACTTTGCAGTTTTTACACTTGCCCTAACTTTAATAAGCGTGAAGACATTTTCGCGCCGAGTGTGTTTTTGTTTTCTTTTTACTAGAAGTTTCGTGAATGGATTGTTCGAATTTATGAATAAACAGAATACTCCAGATATTTCTAGAACGTAGTAGAAATGTCCTTCAGAGTATAAAAAGCTGGCCTTGAACACAAGTCAGTTAGTTGTTTTCAGATTTGATTCTGGTGACTCGTTTTATTCGCTATTCGCTTGGGCGATGTTTTGCTTTTGTAATTGCTTAATTACTGTTCACGTTAGATACGTGGTGCTGAATTACTGTTGAGAGTACAGTGTACTGTTTTGCTACCTAATTGCTGGATGTTTAGCAATTGTTTCCTGCTCCTTTTGTAAATAGTGTACATACTTGTAAATAAATTTATAGTTACTTCCTCAAGATTGGAATGTTCATTTAAAGAAAGTTGAAGGTGCTACGGACTCGTTACAACTTGTAAATCATTAGCTGCAAGGGCTCGCCATCAATACACCATGCTTCTTTGTCTCAGTTTACGACCACTTGTCGGTTTCTTTTACTACCAAAATATCGCTCATAATCTTCTTTTTTCGCAAACAACCCAGTCATTACCGATGTTAGATTATCTGTGATCCCAAGAGTATCTCCACCAAAATAAAGGTCTTTGTGTTGAACAGAAATAATCCCTTGCTTTTCTTTATTCTCCATTCTGGAGGATAAACCACTTCTGCGATTCTGTCTCGTATATGATATTCTGCAGAGAAAATGACACACCATATAAAGTGAAGACCTCTTATTCCGCATGAGTTGGCTGTAATTGCTAATCTGGGTTGAATACCTTCTTATGCTTGTCCTTGAAATAAGGAACGTCTCGTTTGCGAAAGCTTGCTTCTTTCTTGCGAGGGAGCAAATATTTCTCCATGTCTTCTTCAAATGCTGGAAATTCTTCAATAGGTTGTGGGAGTGCACCCTTTTAATTGGTATTATTTAATGAGAATTTTTAATAAATCAGTTATCAAAAAATGGGATAAAATAAATCTTTATAATTAAATTTTCAGGGTCCAGCGCAATGAATAGTACTATATAAAAGAGAGAACTGTAAACAAATTGGAAATTTTATTTAAACAAACATTTGAAACGAAGAAAAATGTATGTCATTTACCATACCGTACCTGCCTTATTAAAGGGGTGGGTTTTTAGGGTTCAAACCCCCTCCGAAATTTTTCAAAACTATTATAAAAGTGCTTTTTATAGTTTCTAATTAAATTTTTTTTATTGCTATTTTATTTCGATTTTCTTATTCACTTTGAAACTGCATTTGAAAAATGAAATTATCAAAATTGAATAACATCTATAGTAACAAAAAACAACAATATATAGAACATGAAATAATATTTTATTGACTTTATAGATTTCACGAGAAATAGGTTTTGTAAAACCCTCCTCGAAACTAAGGTCTGGCCCTGATACATGCCAATACTCGGTTTTGATACTCGCCATCACGATCAGCACTTTTCTCCAGGCGTCGAATGAAAGCTTCCACCACCCGATCCAACACGTTTAATGGGATCTCCTCCACAGCTGTACGCATCCTTTCCTTGAGTTCAGCCACCGCATGAAGATGTCTACTGTTATTAACGCACAAGCAGTAAAGTACTAAACTAACCGCCTTGGGGGCTAGTTTAGTACTGTACTGCTTGTGTGTAAACAAATCTCCACATTGCAAAAAATGGACTGTTGCTTTTACAGTATAATTATGGCAGCCGAGGCTCCAATTTAAAACTGTAAAATGCACAGTAATAAACTGTAAAACTGGCAATTTTACAGTTAATTGCCGCAAAGCTTAGCTGTATTATGCTATAAAAACAACAGTATAATACTGGTAGCAGAAGTTCCACGGTAAAATTAGCAATTTTAGTTTGTACTGTAAAAGTAGCAATTTTACAGTTTGTTACTGTGAAATTAGCAATTTTTACAGTTTATCGCTGTAAAATTAGCTGTATTATATTGTAAAAACAACATTCATTTTTTCAGTGCGAAAACCTTAAGAAGCTAATAAGAATTGCAGTGCTGTTGTTAATAAACAAGTTTTTGACATTAAGTATCTTTACATGTATTAAATGGTTTAAATAGATCATATATTTTTTAAATTTGTTTCAAACCTTTTACTTAGCCTGGAAATTAAATACCAGCTGTAAAATATCGGAAAATATTTACGTATACAAAAACAAAATAGCACTCATCGTTTCTAAAAGTGAATTCGATTCATAATTTCGACAAAGGACGTACCTTCTATTTTAAGCTGTTTAAAAATCGATTTTTTTACGTGGTTTTGAATCCGTATCAACACAAAGACTTTGTCATTTCACTTTGAAAAGGTTGTGATGAATGATTATTTTTAACACAATTATCTGTTCTGTAATATTTATTTTTAGATGCATATTTAATTATATGAAACTTCTGAACTGATTTCATGTAATAATAATAATTTTTCCTTTTCTTTTAGGTAAGTGATGCACATCCCTTTGAAATCCTCATCAAATGTGTTGTAAGAATAATTAATTTAATCTCTTTATTTGCCAAACAGTCAACTCCAGATAAGTTTACTTGTTATTGGATCTTGGTTTGAGGCATCTTTTGAAACATTTTTCTTCATGAGTGTCGAAAAGCTATTTTTTTCCCTCTTGTTTTTGTAAATATTTGATAAAATTCGTTGCATGGGTTATGTAGAATGTGACTACACTGCAAAAAATGAACTGTTGTTTTTACAGTATAATACTGGCAGCCGAGGTTCTAATTTAAAACTGCAAAATGCACAGTAATAAACTGTAAAATTAAAAGTTTTCGTTTCTTACTGTAAAGTTAGCAGTTTTACAGTTTATTGCCGTAAAATTTAGCTGTATTATACTGTAAATACAATAGTATAGTACTGGCAGCAGAGGTTTCGGTTTTAACTGTTAAATGTACGGTAAAAAACTGTAAAATTAGCAATTTTACAGTTTAGTGCGACTGTAAAATTAGCAATTTTAAAATTTCTTACTGCAAAATTAGTAATTTTTCACAATTTGTTACTATAAAATTAGCTGTATTATACTGTAAAAACAACATTCATTTTTTACAGTGTATGTGACTATACTATCACGCGCTTGACAAAATGGCGGCTTTTTTTGGGGAATGACTCTAACGCTAATTCGTTTTCCAGAAAATACAGGACTTCAAAAGTTCTGAATTTGTATCCGATAATTTTTGTTCCTTTAATTAACAATTAATATTGACAAAGAAGCATTCCCCCCCCCCCTTTAAGTCACACATGGTGTGACCAAAACATTACGTAGTTGTCCCGTTATATAGAGAAATGAAATAGATGGTTGCGTTAGTGAAGGATTAAATATTTCACCGTATTTACTTATTAGTCAGTAGGTTAATGTGGGGCAAATTGAAATAGCGTGACAAAGGGAAATGGTGAAATATCTACTCTTTTTGTAGCTTTCCCTAACTGATAATATTTTAACTATTTAGTAACACATTTAGTCTATTCCAATCAGGCAAAAGTTATCTTCGAAGATTAAATCATATGACTATACAAGCAATTTTCAACAATTGAAACTTTTGTTGTAAGTATACAACTATTTTTGTTATTATGAAACGTTTAAAGTTCCTGTTATTAACATTTTAAATATTCATTGATACACATTAATATTCGATGCAGTATTTATTTATTTAATACTTAGCTACTTTTTATTTGGAAACTATTGTACAATTGTAAGAGGCTAAAGTGCACACGGAGCAAAGTCAAATGGTTAATTTCGTTTTCTTTTTCAACTAATTTGTTAAATCCCTTGCGTATTCATTTATGAATTCATACTTTTATTTATTTATTCATTCATTCTATTATTTCCTTTCTCGTTTACTATTTCATTTAAGTGTTCTTTTTTTATGCATTAATTGAGTGGTTAATTAATTTTTTTAATTGTTACTTTATCTATTCAGTTGCTCATTAATTCCTTTATTTTCCAATTCATTTATCAAAAATACTTTTGATAGCTATATAAAATATTTAATTTGAAAAATGTTCACTTTGCCTTTGAAAATTTTCCCCTTCTTTTTAAGGTACAAATTCAATGCCGAAAACAAAAAATAATCTTTCAGTGCAAATTTTATTATAAAATACATTGTTGTTCTTTACGCGCTGTAATTTTTAAAAAAATTAAAAAAAAAAAAAAAAAAAATTCAATTTCTTCTTTTTTCTAAAGGTAACTAATTCAAAAGGAACCAATTCACTTTGCCCCACATTCCTCTGCCTATTAGTTAGGGAAACGTTTAAAAAATAGTTACAATTTTTGCGGAAAAAGCTGATTAAGTATCCGGAAGCTCCCAACGTTAAAAAGCATTTGGGAACGCCTGACGGAAGAAAAACGGAAAAACATACGTAATTCATATTCATCGAAAACGAGCACAAGGTCATTGAATGTCAGAAATCTCATAATGTTGAATGGTGGACTCGCACGAGCGTAAAGCCATCAAGTACACCCAGACCGCGTTTCCTGTAGCTTTGCTGAATTTGCATTCGAAAAAATTTCCTTAAAAATTCTCATCAGGGTAGCAGACTATCGAATTGGCATTTTGCATTATAAATGAGTATGTTCTCTAAGACCTGTGCTCTGAATTTAGCTGCTGTAAGTGCTTTATTTTCAGCTGGACTACGCATCTGCACTTCATTTCATTGGAAGTAGAGATAATTTGTGAGAAAAAAAAAAAGGGTAGAAATTTGAAAACGTATCTCATCCCAACAAAGGGAATTGTTCCCTTTCTTTCCTTCAGAGCAATGTTCACGTGTGTGACGTTTCCCCTTCAGTTAGAACCAGGGTTGCCAGACGTCCCGGATTTCAAGAGACTGTCCCGTTTTTTGAAAAACTGTCCCGCGTTCCGGGGATCCTTGATATGGGACGGCTTAAGTCCCGTATTCTTGTTGGGAGTAACATTTTTCAAAATGAAACATTATTTAGAGGAAAAAAAAATAAATAAGTGAAACAAAAACATGTGAAATTAGAGTGATAAAAAAATAAAAAGGATTGAATAATAATATTTTTCTGTTCTGAAGTGTAATTATCTTAGTCTTTTATGTTCAGCTAAAGCAGAAATCATTGTGACAATCCATTTAACAAAGATGTAGTTCATTGTAAAAGTGGTGTAGATCTTTGTAAATGATTTTATTGTGCCTTATTTTAGGAAGAAGGGGGTCAATAGCAGAGACACGCAAACTTTCACAATCTTTAGTGTTTAAAACTTTTCCCACTAATATTCATGAAGTAAAATAACTGAAATGGTAACAATAAGTTTCTATTTATATGTTCATTATATATTGCTTTTCTTCATGAATACATTTGTAAGAAAAGTTTGTATGTTAAAGTCAAGGCTGTAAAAATTCGACTAAAAGACTTCATCTCCCCCTCCCCCTCCGATGCCTGTCCCGTGTTTACAGTTCTTAAATCTGGCAACCCTGGTTAGGACGCAGAGGATTGCCATTGCCACTGTTAACCACGCTGCTGGTTTTTTTTTTTTTTTTTCTGCAATACGGAGTAAAGACTTCGGTTTACCCTTTTTAGAAACTTTTTTCCCCTT